>VDFB02231484.1:0-19670 GCA_007258455.2 Sequoia sempervirens
AAGTTAAATTAATTGAGACATATGGAGTTTTATATTTTTTAAAATTTGTATTAAAAAAATCATAATTAATTATTTACTTGGAAAAATTACAAAAAATGCATCACATTGGGACATAGTTCTCTTATATCTGAAATGTATAAAAATATTATCATTTGTGTGGTTAGGGTAGTTGAACAAACACCTACATCTTATTTTTCCTGAGGTGGAAGTCTCTTTTGCATTGAAATTTCAAATTTTCACCAAATAGTTTTTTTAAAAAAAAAAAACCTAGTAGTTAGAAACTACATTGAATTTACTGCAGATTCTATTCTTACATATTTTTGAAATCATATAGATAAATTATTCAAATTTTTACATCGAGTTGCCTAACTCTGATTTTTTTGAATTTTTTGCCACTTAAGGGGCTATTTTTTCCATGATGATCCTACACATACCCATGAATTGAGTCGAATGAGATCTACCATTCAAGCTACCCAAAAGAAAGTGACTCAACCTTCTTCCTCTTCTTCATTTGATATGTCTACACAAGATAGGGAAACATTGGCCCTCAAAATTGATGATTTGAGAGGAAAGTTAACTACTGAAGTGGAAAATGTCAAGTGAGCCAAATTAGAGACAATCAGGGTGGCCAATGAATTTTTTAGAGATGTGCTCAAGCATAGGGTAACAAAATTGGTCCATAGGGATAATGATGTATGGGCCACATATAAAAACATTCATGAAGCAAATACAAAGTATCTACAAGTACATGAGGCCTTTAGGAATGAATGGACTAATTGGATTGCTAGGGTAAGTGCTTTGAAAGAAATAATGCCAAAAATAAAGGAGGATCCTGAGGCACCCACAAATATTCCTAACATCTTGAAGACCATTGGCGCAATAAATGAGGTAACTACTTTCCATGTAAAGTTGGGAATACAGCTCCAAGGAAAATGAAAAAATTCAAGGAAATGGAGGATCGTGGCATGCCTCAAATATTGAATTTAAAAGGTGAATTGCATCCGTTTGAAACCTGGAAGGAAGATCTAGGAGGATTTCTTGAAGCTTCTATGATGCATTTCTCTATCACTAATTACCTCTTGCTCAATTCAAACATTGATATGATGATGGAGATTGAATAAAAAATTGGTATATTTGTTAAGGAAGCCAGGATTTTAATTGATGTAAGGTACTTCTAGTATACTACTAAGGTGTAGAATTTATTGAATGTTAAATGGACCACTAATGAGGAATACAATGTTTGGTTGGAGAAATATACATAGTCAATATGGAAAATAATGGATAGGAGAAGAATAATACATAGCTTGAATACGATATAGATTAGGCTTTTGATATAACATGGTAAAATATCAGTCTCTCCTCAACGCTCAAAGTGATTAGCACGTGGTGCTAATGTGGATTAAATGGTTTTTGACCTTTTTCTGCTTTCTTTGCCTTGCTTTGTAAGTCTTTGTGTTTTTATTTTCTTACAGTTGGCATTTTGAGTACATGGAGAATATCTTGTAACTACTATAACAAGCTAATTATGTATTTTAAGCTGGGACCTATTTTCCACGAATATTTTAGGATAATTTCTCATCATGTTTATTTTCTTCACTTGAAGACTCAAGCATAACTAGGAAGGGAATATTGCTACAAGCAGTCCTATGAGATCATGACATGTGTGCTATCTAGTTTGAGGCTTGTTTTGCTCGTTCATCTCTATAAGAAGGAATTTAGGGCCAGAAGCACAAGAGTTAGAAAATTTTGAGTTGATACTATTAGTGTTATCAAGAAAATATGAAGAAATTTTAGAGTCTTTGTTTTAAGCTTATTTTGGAGTTCATACTTATGTAAGACTGATAATGGTATAGAATTTGATAATATAGATTAATATCAGTTTCATGGTTATTCTCTCTCCTTGTATGTGTGTTATGAGTTACGAATCTTGAAAGTAGTCAAAGATTTCTTTCACTTGTCTCTGTCATTATCTGATGGATGTTTAGTTTCATATTTGTTGATTGATTCAATGAAATGATGTAAATGCTTATATGAGAGTGATAAATTATAATTACTATGTGCTAGGATATATGTAAGATGTGATAATCCTAAAAGTCACAGAGAAATGTTAATGCAAGATTTCTTGGGATTATATGTGTTATTATTTGAATTGTTATCAGGTTATGTCAAATGGTATAGACTTCATGCTTTGGATAAAGACATTGGTTCATGTGGAATATTAGTGTTACATTTACAGTGTTGATTCATTAACTACTCAATATTTTAACCATAAAATTTCAAGAGGAACAATGTTGTTATTCATTATTTTAGGTGTCTACTCTCTCATATTTAACTCATATAAGGGTATGTGCATGACCATCATGGAAAAAATAGGCTCTTAAGTGGCAAAAAATTTAGAAAAATTAGAGTTAGGCAACTTGATGTAAAAATTTGAATAAGTTATCTATATTATTTCAAAAATATGTATGAATAGAATCTATAGCAAATTGAATGTAGTTTCTAAACTACTAGGTTGTTTAAAAACTGTTGGTGAAATTAAAATTTCAATGTGATATTACATAAATTTCAAATAAAAAATAGTAGGTGTCTGTTAACAATACAACCTGACCAAAATAATGACCACATAATATTTAAGTATGAAATGAGACTCATTTCACGATGTGATGCATCACAGCAATTTTTTTCTAATAATAATTAACTGTAATTTTTGTGCAACTTTTAAAAATATAAAAACTAAACCATGTCTAACCGCATAGTAAAAACTTTCATGAAATTTGTTCATTATTTTTAATCCTGTAATATATGAAGCATGGGAATGTGATATATTTTAGTTCAAATAACGACCATGGCTGCCAGATTTTTTCAATCAGCCTGTCAATCAAGACTTTAGTCATAATTGAAATAGAAAATGAATAATGATACTATTGAAATTGATAAATCATAATTTATACTGGTAGAAACATGAGAATCTCCTTTAAAAACCATTTTCGTTTCATCAATTTTGGCTAAAAAAAGGGTCATCAGCCACATACCCATCATATTGCCACTTTTTGGCCCATCATGATCCTACACATACCCAAAACATTAACATAATAAGCTGCCAACTTATTTGATGTATAATACTGAGTGGTGCTATGAGAGATATTTGTTATTGACAATGTATTTGATTATAAGTGTGAAAGGTTTTTAGGTATACATTGTGGGATCACCCTCCTAGGTTTCATAGAGCCCAAATAGTAGGAATAGAAGTTTAGCAGCCTCTATTCATTCATTGGCCAATACCTTTAGTATTAATGATAATTGGAAATGGAAAAATCCATAGGTATCTGTAGAGATCAGTTTTGTTCTTAAAAAATAACCAACATGTGGCAAAGGCATCTGACAGGATAGTTTATAAAGGAGGTCCTAGAAATATTTTGGCGATGAAAATTTTGAGGAAATGGGTTTGCTCTAAATAATTGATAATGTTCGTACACAATTTTTTGCTGCTCCAGGTGTCCCAATTTTCCCACAGTGAATTTTCCCTATTTGGTCCACAAGCGAAATTAAAAATTGCAAAGTTCCTAAGGTTTAAAAAAATATATATTTAAAATGCTTTGCATATTTTAAATATTATAAAGGTGATATTGCATGGGAATAAAGGGATTTTATGGCAAAGTTACATATATCAAAACTTTATTATAGTTTAATAAAGTTTCAACTTTATACTTCCTTCCCCGCCACCCATGGAGTGAATGCTCATGGAACATTTTCTTTCAAGAAAGCAGGGACAATGCTAGGAGGATATTGCAGTGAATAATGGAGTGTTTCCTTCGCCACAGAGGTCTTTCTGGAAAAAATTTGGGGGTCCATTTGAGCTCAAAACTGATGATTTGTGGTTTGAATTCATCAACTAATAATTACTAATACCAAGGAAATGATTTTAATCAAGTTTGTGATGGATTTTGAGTGCTAGCATTGCCAAAAATGCCCCTACATTAATAAAAATGACCCAAAAATAAATAAGTTGGGAAAAGGTGGATTGGAGGTTGGCTTTCCCTACCATCCCGTGAGGGAGAATGTTGACATCAAAATTTGTAGTGGGGAGGCAGGGAGGAAGATGGTATGCCTATGAAAAATATTTAATAACATATTGAAATTTTATTATCAATGCTAAATCTTTATTTTAAAGCTTTAAAATCTGTTGCCTTTGTTGTTGCCATCACGATAAAGAAACAAGAGAACAGGGATTGGAAGGATGGCTCATGGTGGGCTTGATGGAAATTTTTTAAATGCATTGCAAGCTCAAACTATGACTTTGGTGCTAAATTAAAATGTTGCGCAATAAAATGATTTGGGGCTTTCACTTTTTAAAGGAAATTTTTTAACTTTAAGGTGAAAATAAATGAAGCATAGGGGAAAATAAATTCACGGGAAAACTATTTTATTTAGATCCGATAAAATAAAAGGATGCCCTCAAAATTAAAACTAAAACTTAAAGTGTTTGGAAAATAATTTTAAAGAGGACTAGTGAAATAGCATGGTAAATGAATAGGTGAAAGAGTTTTTTCTACAACAGATGAAGGTGAGTGAAATATTTTTCATGTAGGGCTTCTATTCTCTTACAAATAGATATTTGCAGCTACAGAGGAATAATGTCGAGTGGATATTTTCTACAACATGGCATAAAGAATGATGAGTCTTCCTAGTAAGGGAATATTTTTCTTTTGTAGGGAAAGTGAAGGAAGAACTAGGAAAACAAATTGCAGATGGGGATTCCTCAATCACTAGGAAATTACTAATCAATGGAGATCTCTATTTAGGGTTCAATTAGTGATGGTTTTCTAATAGTAATTTGATCTCAGAGTTCTCTTCTTCTATATGGTGTAATTTCTATCTCATTTGTAAGGGTTTTGAACTTTTGATTCAGGAAAAGAAAATAGAAAATGCTTAGTTGGAGTTGGAATTGTGTTTATAGTGAATGAATGCACATATTTCTAAATCAATGTAAATTATTTTGAACATATTAATGAAAATATTGCAGAATTTTTCTCTATTTTGAACATATTGTGTTAGAAACACATATTGAGAGATAATATCAAGTGGCTTCCTTCCAATAAGAAGCATTATGTGTTTTTTTCCTATCTAAAGAGTTTGATCTATTTTCTAATTATATCTGAGTATTTTTATTATTGAGTTGTAAGATCCATCTTCTATTATTAGATTATTTCAAAAAAAATGTAATGTATCACTTTTTTGAAATCTTTTGATGTGATATTTTCAACGAATCTAGAATCACCTTTTTTTGAGACTTGTGTGAGGAACATGACCCTCTACAATAAATGTGTCCCTAAATAAAAAAATAAAAATAATCAAAATTATTCCTTTTTCCTAGGAAGAGCTCTACATCAAAAGAAAATGTTAGGAACTTCAATAGAAAATATAGAAATAAATCAATAATAGAAGATAGATCATAAAATTCAATAATAGAAATACTCAATTGTATTGGATGAAGCCACATAAGTGGTTTACACTTTTGTGGAGGAAGGAAATTTCAAAATTTCCACACTCTTCATAGCAAAGTGGTTCGGCCGAACCATATGGCTCGACCGAACCATTTGACTGGTTCGGTCGAACCATATGGTTCGGCCGAACCCATGGCTCGGCCGAACCAGTCACCGAGCCTAATAAAAAATCATATTTAAGGTGGTTCGGCCAAACTTGGGTTTGGTCGAACCCCTTGAATATGACAAAACCAAAAAAAGTGCTTTCACTTTCACACTTTCACTGTGAATTACCAGTCAGTCACTGTCCCTGCGTGCGGCGAACATAATCCGAACGGCGACCCAACAAAATTTCTCACCGACGAAAGCAAATTTTGGGTCCTCTCTTCAAACTTCATCATTCCAATTCGCATATTGACCACTATTGAGCACGAGGTATTTAAAATTCCTTTTTTTTTAGTTCAAAATGCATGTATTTGTTTAATTTCGAAACCCTATATGCAAATTTTTTTAAATTTGTTGAATTCAAATTGCACTTGTTTGATTGTTTGAAAGTTTTTAAAGCATTTTTAATATAGTATTTTGCTTCCCCGTTTTGCATAATCCAAGGGTTTGAGTAAGGAAAAATGAGTTTCCTCTGAAAGTTAGTGCAAAAAAACATTATAATAGCTCTCAACATAGTCTAAAAAATGGAGATAAATACATTCCTAAAGACTAGAAATGTAGGGTTAAGCTCACAAAATAATTTTAAAACTACAAATTTAGGGTCAAACTTGTAGATGAAAATGCAAATTTCATACATGTAGGAGTGAACCGTGAAAGTCATAGCTTGATTTGTTAAGGTGTTATAATATTAAATCTTATAAAAAATCAAGAATCATATCATTGATTACGTACATTACAATAAAATATCTCCATATAACAAATGAAGCTAGTTCAATATCTTCATGTAGTGTGTACAAATTGAAATATAATTGACTAAAACTATAAGTTACTCTTATTGAACAATTTCCTCATGTAGTGTGTATAAATGGAACCATTGATTGAAAATATAAATCAAACCATCAAGAACAAAGACTTGATTGTGTCTTCATGCCCTCAATTAATATCATTTACAAAGTTTGGTCTTGGAAACCATAAAATTAACAATTACATTCTCTACCCTATTATTTGATGTATTATAATGCAATTTTCTATACTCCCAAGCAAATTCAATGGTCACAAGTTTGTAGAGACACTCTAGAAAAAGGTCTATCATGTGTTTAAAATACTATTCATATTGTAACACTAGAGATTCTAAGTAATATGAGAATGCCTGCATAATTTTATATAATGTATTTTCATCATCACTAACTATAGTAGACTAGTTTCTATCACTATTCAATTCATCTTCTTTCATTAGTCCATCATGACTTGATTATTCATCCTCCTTTATATTTAGAGAATAAGAACAATATATAGAACCACTACAAAATCTTCACACATATCACTAAAAGTTGATGTTTGGTATAAATGTATCCACATGCAAACAAGAGCCACCTTTGGACATTACTATTATCAAAAGGACAAACCTTATTAGAGCGAGTGCAAAAAGATGTGGGGCCAAAAAGTGGCCACCCCACCTTTTGGCCCCATCATATTAAGTATCAAGCATTAATGTTGAGGTACGCTATTCGAGGAAACTTGAATGATGAGTAAGTGAAGAGAGAGTGGGACTTTATTGTTCACAAAGTGGGAAGAAATAAAGGCAAAGGAAGTGGAAATGGGAAACATGTAGAGAATATGGCAAAAATGGTGGAAATCAAGGAAAGATTAAAAGGAAAAGAAAGAGGGAAAAGGGGAGGATAGAGGCAAAAGGAGGAAGAAGGTAGTGCAAATTATACATTTTTGAAGCTTGTGAAATTCGAGTATGTAAACCTTATTGTTTTTACTTGGTGGTAATGAGGTATGATTTTTTATGAAGGTTCTTTTTAGTATTTTTATATGTAATGTAAGAGAAAAAGCTATTCTTGTATGAAATTCTAGAAATCATGTTAAAAAGCATTAGCTTGTAATTTCTACTATGTGAATGGAAATCTATTGCTCTACCTAGGACATTTAGAAGCTTGTGTTGCATTCATGAAGCCAAACATAGTAGATATTTTTTTTACTTTATGTGTGTTATTGGAGATAGGGTTTTAGTATATAGAACCATACAATAAAATGGGGTAATTCCTTGTTTGAACTAAAAACCCTACTATTTTTTAGTGAAGGGATAGCTAGCTATAACATTTTGACTTTCACTTGTGAGTCTAAACACCCATATGGGTTATTGTTGCTTTGTCTTATGGATTATGGTAGTAAATTCTTAAGATGTATGTAAATCTAGAAGACCAATGTTGAATCTTTATTTGTTGATAGGCTAAATAGAGTTAGAACTAGTATGGGTTCATTACATGTATGCCATTCAACATTCATGCACATCATATATATGTGAGAGAGATAGTGATAAAGAGAGATAGAGATAAAGGGTAATATAGATAGATAGAATAAGCACAAACCATTTGCTATGAATATGCACAAAATATTTATATATTGATCTTGATAAGGTCATGAAGACATACATAATACATCATGAAAATATCATATACAGTGACATGAGGCCAACATTGTCTCTTAGACTACAAAATATCACCAATATATATTCATGAAAATAGTTATGAATGTGTCATAAAGATATAAAAGTGTTTATGTATGTGTAGCAAATGCTATTAATGAAACATTATGCCTCTCTTTGCTTGACTAGAAACTGAACTTCGATCCCTTGAATTAGTTATTATCTTGCATTGTGTTGATTGTGTGTGCCCCTAACAATTATGCAACTCAACCTACACACACAAACATATTATAAAATTAGTGATTATACCAAAATTTATAAATAAATAAAATATTGTTTTAAAATGATATTAAAATAATAAACACACTTACAACAAACTAATACTCAACATCATCAACAAAGGGTTGTCCTCAAAAGAGGATGCTTACAAAACAAAACCAAAATGTGTGTGTATCCATATATACATATATATACATGTATGCATACACATATACATATACATACATGTATATACGTATACATAAATATACATACACACATACATACATACATACATACATACATATGTGTGTGTATTTATGTATACGTATATATGTATGTATATATATACATATAGAAAATAAATGTATGTATATACATATATACATGCATATATACATATGTATGTATACATGAATGTGTCTACATATCTACATATACATATATACATATATACATATTTAGATACGTGCATGTGTATGTATACATATGTAGATATATTCACATATACATGAATATGTATGTATAGTACATGAGTAATTTTTTTAATGAAAACCATGTTTAGGAATGAAAATATCCAATCCCTTATGCTTCTAAACTAAAGTTTGCAATACTTATGGTTCTTTTGGCCTTATAGATTCTTGAATCATTTTATAATATAAAACCAAAATATAACCTACTTTGGCTCTAATAATTGTAAACCCTTTAGGAATTCTAAATTGTTGCATCTTGTCTTGATTTTCCCACCATTGTTATTCCTTTTGAAAATTTTACAAATTAGGCAAAGAATCCTTGCACTTATATAGAGGATCCTTATGTATGTTCTTAAAATTATTTAAGGTTAAATGACTTAATCTAAAATAAAGGCATATACGGATCTCTTGCAATTGTAACCTCTTTACTAGTGTTCAAACATATTTGATACCTTAATGGCATGACATAGATGATGTTGCTTGATATTGCTTTATCCATGGATACCCAAATAAAATATGAGATACATCTAAAGAAGAAAGAATATGACATAGAATAAGAACTTCCCTCATCTTTTAGACCAAAAAATTAAGGTAAAATAATGTATCCTATAGTTTCAATCAACATATCATTAGTCAATTTTAAATAAACCCTCAAATATGCATATGCTTGTTGATAAAATGATGATAAAACAAAAATTATTCAATGCATACATTTTATTGGTGAGTAAGATCAATAAACACACCCTTACATGGTTCATGATCCACACAAAACCAAATGACCATTATAATTATTTGGTAATATCTCACAATGTGAAGAAGGTGTCAAAAAAATTAGCATACCTAAATCATAAATTGACTTGTCATAAAGTGGGTGGGTAGCTTAGTGGTGGAGATTTGCATCCTAACTAGTTCATGGAAATTTCAACATGAGGAGAACTAATAGTAAAATAATAATATCTTTTGACAACATAGGCATCCAAGTACTCATTCCAAGATTGTTGAAGATACAACATTAATACATTAGGATTTCAATTAAATATCACACTTTCCTATAAAAAAATCCCAATTGATCTATCTTTTGGTAGTGCATTTAGTTTGATATATTTTTCTTCCCCATACTTACAAGATTCCTTTATTATCGAAGCTTATTTACTCTAGTATGTTATCCTTGGTTCTCATATGAACTATATATATATAATTCAATCAAGATCCTCTTATCATTACAAATTTAAACTTAGCTTATTTTTTCTCCCAATTTCTTCTTAATGAACATATGGTCTTTCTTCCTCTATTAGCCTACTCATGCACCATCACCAACCATGAATGAATCTCCATGAAGCTAAATACCCATTTGTACTTGGTTGGTGTAAGTTGGGATTAGTGTTCCATTCACTTAAAATCTTATCTTTAATGTTGCTTTTTTCTAAATTCTTTCTAAAGGGCATAAATTACAGTCGATAGAGCTTTGATTTTAATATTTTCTTAAAATTAAAAATATTAATTAGTTTGATGCATTAAGCTAAAAAATATCAATTTGGACACCATTAAAACCCTCGAGAGACTCTCGCAAAGTGAAAATGAGCTCCAAAATTTTATAGTGTGATATGTGAGAAAAAATGAAAAGGTAAGCAATGGGCTCAAGATATTATTATAATAAAATTAAATAAGGAGATCGTGATGATTATTGTACTAGGAGTTACATTGGGAAGAGTGGAGCATCTTTTCATAATAGATGAGACTTATTGTAGTTGACATCTTCATCATAAAGCACTAGTATTGGGAGTGGTTACTATCAAGGTTATGGGATTTAAGGTCCTATATCATTAGTTCGTTTATATTTTGTGTACATGTTCCAATGCATAGTGGGGCATGGGTTCTTTTCTTGTGGACCATGATTTTTTTCCACTCATTACATAAATTAATTGATCATTTCTTGTTTCCCTTGCTCTATATATAATTTAATGTATGACATAAGGTTTAAATAGTGTTATGTAGAAATAGCCAAAACATTAGACTAAAGAAGATTGAGTGGATTGGATTGTTATAATCTTGTTATGAATATTAATAAAAGTTTCATATCTCTTTAGTAGTGGGATTTTTTGAAAGGGTTTCTCCATATTATAATTCTAGTGTTCATGAGGTTTGAATATTTATTTATTTTCTCCACTATTTCATTAATATTATTTGGTATATTGTATGTTTGATTAGACTTAAAGTGCCTCACCATTAGTTGATACTCCTACTATATATATTTACCTTGTTTGCAATAGTTTAGTCCATGTCAATAGTTGATTTGCACCCTTAATAACTTGGTGGGAATATCAAGTATTTTTTATTAAATATAATCAATAATCATTGTAAAAGAAATTTTAAATCAACTATTAGTCTAGAATGATTATTTGAGTGTTAGATAAACCATTTAAATTTAACCTTCATAATATTACTCTAAATATGTAGTTTTACCAACAAAATGAATGATATTTATGTCTATTACATGACAATTACAAAATCATGACTATAATTCTTTAAATTATACTCATAATCTAATTTAATACTCATAAGATATTAAATCATTGTTTTTCTCAAGAGACGTGTAATTAAATATCAAGAATATTCTTTAGTTTATTAGTCCACAAAATAATTTTAATATAGTCCATAACATTCAATTTTAAAATTCATAGAGTTGTTGGGATATTATCATATCACTAGCTATGGAAAAATTTAGGAAAGGGTGGGATATTACACTGCCCCCTATATTTGTGTGTTTTAGAGAAAATTAGCATGGAAGGTTTGCATTTCTCACAAATAAGAAAAAATCCTGAGAATAATGTACAATATTCTACTATATGTTTTCATATTGTTGAGTTATGCCTTGCAAATTAAATGTGTATCTTTTCCTCTACAACAGTCCATTTATACATAGAACTATGGATTAATGGTTTTATTATATTATGATTGAATTATGCCTCATGTTGGAAATTCCTCTATCTCTTCTTTGCTAAAATACTTTGGAACTAATAGGATTCAATTGTGTTTTATGACATAGGTCTATATTACCACAATGATGTATGTATAGGTGTACATTTTAACTTGGTTAGCTTTCCTAGCAAGTTCTTCATTACAACAATCACTCCACCTTGTCACTCAATCAAGCCCACTAGAGAAAATGCTTCCTCTTAAAAAACATAACATTAAGTACCAAAACATGATTCAAGTACCAACACATTCAAGTACCAAAACATTAAGTATGATGATTGGGATGAGAGGATCAACTTGGGGAGGATTATTATAACATCATTAGTTGGAACTTTTTAATTTCATCTCTTTGTATTCCGTGTTGTTTTTAATATTTTTAATTAGAGTGCAGATGATGTTAATATACATTTAATGATGCATTTTTGATGTGCTATAATTTTTTGATGTTCTCAAGGCTATATAATTGAAGTTCATTTATGTTAACAACTATTAGATTAAATATTTTTATCCCCAATTATTTTCAAATGATTTTATACTTTAATCTTTGTATTCTTATTCTTTCTTTCATCATTTCATTTAAAATTTGAACCATTTAAGGATGTTATGTTATAGATTATAGTTGTCTTCCAATTCTTTTTAAATCAAGTTAATAGTATGAAAATATTATTGATGAGTAGATGAATTAAATTACAAGTTCTATTTTAGATTTGTATTCTTTTTATCTAGATATATTATTTACCAAAGTCTTATTGTTTTTTTAGGTGTACTGTATATATATAACATGGAAAATGTAGATCATGTTTCACCTGTGCTAGAATCTTTGTTTGCAAATACTAGTAATGAGATAAAAAATTAAGAGATTCATTAGCACAAGGTGCAACCCCAGGGATATAGTGAACCATGCATGTTAATATTGCATAGTCTAAAAAACTAAAAGATGAACTTCAGAGGACTAGTGCATATTCCCCAAATAGAGTAGTTGTTATTCTTTCTGGCATGTAGGAAGAAGTACATAGTGACGTTCCCCTTAAACAAATACAGGATAGTGTCACCAAAGAAATGATAAAAGCCACTTGTTTTCCATTTATCAAAATGTGCGTAAGGTTAGGGGATACCAGGTCACCAGATGTGTTGATCATGCTATGGCCTCATTGATCTACCCATGATTTCTAGCAGCACATGGTATATACCCAAACAATGACCAGATTCCATTGTATTTTGTTCAGGAGTTATATGTTGAGGTCCATTTGGGCCTCAAAGTTAACTACCTGGATATTCCACCATATGTTGGTCAGGGGCATGGTAGGATTGTTGATAGGCCCACCTATCGTCGAGCAGATAAACCACCCCCAATGTTTAGGGTATTGGTTGGTGACAGGTCTCCTGCTCTCACCCTAGCTCTAGCCCCCATAGCAGATGAGGTTGTTGTTGCTTCCCAAAAGGAAGCAATTGACACTGTAGGTGACATTGTGGCTGCCACCACTAGGATATCTGATGATCGTATAGGTCAGTATTTGATATCTAGAAATTCTCGATCCACACCATTTTTAGCACAGTGGACCACCATGGATCCTTTTACAATGACCAGCATCCCTACTCCTACACAGCTTGATGCACTTATAGGAGATATGTCACGCATGACTCTACATTGTTTGGCTGAGGACACAGTAGGCATATGCCTGACTGCGATGAACAATAGGATTGGTATAGAGTATGTTAGAGATCATTTGAAGAAGGATGTAAGAGGTCGTTCAGGTTCAGGATCCCATCACTCCAGGCCGACCACTGGTTAGCATCGGAATCCACCTACAGGTTCTCTGATAGCTGCACAGGATATGGGTTTTTACTGATATGTTGATTGATTACAGTTCATCACGATGCCATCTCACCTTCCTTAGTCTTGTACATTCATCATTTATGTACGACATACAGGATATAGTCGGATGGATGCGAGATATTGATTAAATCCTTGATCGTTTGGTCCATATGGTGGGCGAATGTTTGGAAGGACTTAGGTCATCCGATATCAGATGATGTGCATGTATGTGTGCATGTGCATGTTTCAATTTTTTTTTCATTATTTTTTAAATTTCTTTTTAAATAGATATTCATTTAAGTTGATATATATGTGTGTATATATATTGTTATAGGTGGACACACCTCATATCACTCCTAGCATTGGTCCAGATCGTGTGCATGATCGATGTGACTTTGTGGATGAATATACTATCAGTGGACATGTGAGTTTTCATAAAATATATATTTATGTATGCATAGATAAATACAAGTTGTAGATTGATATTTAAAAATACAAGTTCATTTAAAAATAACTTTCATAAAATTTATTTAATAAAAATTATATGTATTTAACACATCTTGTACACAATTTTATTTGCAGGGCTCAGCACATCCATCAGAGCAGGATCGTTCTCATTTAGATGGCCATTCGTTTAGGAGTAGACATTCTTATTAGGCCATGCATTCTAGATTTATGATCTTTATCACATGTGTATTTGATTATATATGATGATCTTTAAAATAGTATTTGATATTTGATGATCTCTTACACTTGCTTATATGATCTAGACATACATTTGCTTGTTTTTTGATCTTTAGTATTCGACATTAGATGATCTTTAATTTACATTTTTCTTTTATGATATATGTGCATATATTTTCTTATATGATATATCGCCCATTCTTGGCTGTATAATATGTGTTATGTTTTATATGTATTGAATTATTTTATGTATATATGCGTGTGTTTTGTATGGTTTAAACATGTTTACACATAATATATGTATGCGATTGCTTTAAATATTCAATATACATACATGTTTTCTTTTTTTATGACCTCTTACAACTTATATTTCCTTATATTCAATATACATTTGATCTCTAGTAGAATTTTAGGGAAATCAATGCCATTTTATAATTAAGTTCATTCATGTTGATCACAATAAATAAGAACAAGATATAATCTTTTTGACAAGTAACTTGAAATTCAATTCAAATGTTTACTTAAGAAAATTTAATTCAAATTATATGGTCTCTATTATACATTTTTGACAACTAACTTGAAATTCAATTCAAATATAATTAAGAAAATTCAATTCAAATTATACCTCTAATATTCATACATTTTTTGACACTTTACCAAAATTCTAAAATTACTAGATATGTTGTGCATACCTATGAATTAAATAACAACAAACTCCACAATGAAATAACTTGTTTGTTTACTATTTGATTCATTTAAACTAGAGGATCTAGTTATTCCATGTACACTTGAATAATTTTTGGTTTCCTTGGAGGCATAACAAATTTTTGAGAAGTTTTGCACATTTATCAAGGAGGCAAATATTGGTGGACAACTTTCATTTTTATCAATCAAGGCAAAATTTGGAGATAATTCCCAACTAAGTTGGTAGAGGACTTGTTTAGAGTCATCTTTAGTTGAAGAAAATGGGACAACAAAGAAAAGAAAAAATGCATCTCAACGAAGGTGTCAAAAGAAGAAGAACAAAAGAGGTGTGATCAAAACTGAAGAATTATCATAGAAGAAACAGGTGCATGCTTGTTTCTTCTCTCTCTCACTCTCAAGTGTGTGTTTGGAGTACTCTTGCTTAGAGGTTTCTAACCATCATTACTTAAATGACTATAAAAATAATTTAAATATCCTCAAGTCATCTTGGTCATTCAAAGTTGCAATGTTTATATGATCCTTGACTCAATTCCTTAAGCCAATTCTTTTGTTTCAATATTTGTAGTGTTTTAACGTCTTTCATGTTTTATTATTTTCATCACTTCAATATTCTCAAATTATTTTTATGTTTTGATATATAGAGTTCACTCAAAAGCGATGATCGATCCAAATCTGAATATTGGATCAAACGAATCCGTTGACAAACAGATGGACCTTGAAGTTAGGGAGGAGACCCAATTTCAGACAATGCTTGTTGGAGAGGGGTCAAGATCACTTCCTTCTACTAGTATGGATGAGCATATTAAAATAGCACAAACTTCTCTCACTTATAGCTCATCATGTTTTATCAATTTGTTTGCTTGCATCATAAACTTCATATATATGTTAGCATCGTCTCTCATTTTGTTTGAAAAATATTTTGTGACACATGTGTAGGAAGGGCTCAACAAGTAGGAAGTTTTTCATGCTCAAGTCGGTAAATGTAGACATTGGATCAATGAATCCACTCAAGTGCATGGTCCTTGAAGAGATAGGGAGGAGGCACAAGTTGAAACAATGCATGTTGGAGGAGGGAGTAGGGATCACTTCCTCGTACTCAGGTATGGATGAGCATATAAAACTAGTTGAGAAGGTGGGTAAACAAATTTCTCATAGAAATTTAGATCATTACTTAAATGGATATGGAGAAACTCAAATATTATACCAGCAACCTTATAATAAGAGAGAAAGAAGGTCAATGACTAAATCTGTAAATGGAATGATCAATCATCATTTTCAATCATCTTGATACATGAAAAAAATCAATTGTTATCACGTTTACTTCTTCATGATGAGTTCAAAGAGTCATTACAATTATTAGGTGTACATTCGGCATCAAATAAGAAGAAAAACATGGGATTACAAAAGGATATTATTCAAAATGTTAAAAAGGGTTTAGATTCCATTGGGAAAGGATCTCGATCAGTGGATAAGGCCACTACAAGAAGGGTGATATTGACATCTATTGTACATCAAGATATAGCAAGAAAAAGAAAAATGTATGCGCTTTCAACTGAAATTGGTTATAGTAGAACCACATTGATAAAATATGACAAAAAGAAAGTTTTTTGGATGAGTTTAGAAAGGCAATTGGGAAATTATATTGTGAGCTCCCCATTCTAACGAGTTAGATATGTTTATTAGGAACTTGGTCTTAGGTTTTTGGCATGGTCAAACTCGTCCATCATCAAATACTAGAGATGTTATGAGACACAGGATTGTACCTAGTATTTATGAAAATCATATCAAACATTGGCTAGACATAACACAATTTGAGATGTATATGAACTTTTGTAGTACATATCCTCATATAAAGATTGGGCAAACAATGTTTCAAAGGTTAAAGCCATATTATGTGAAGATAAACAAGTTTTTTGAAACTTGTTGTCGTTATCATATTGAATTTGATCTCTAATATCAGGTGTTTCGAAAGATGAGAGAAGAAAGATGTGGGTTTCAAAATGCACCTCCTAAACAAGCAAGTTTGTTCATAAAGTCTATATTATGTGATCATGAAAATGGACCTCAAATAAATTGCATAAAAGGAATTTGTGAGACATGTGGAAATTTGGCTAAATTTCCTTCAATAATTGAGGATACTGACCTAACAAAGACGGTAAATTGCAAGAGGTAAGTACTATTTTTAGAGATTTATTTGTTTCAATTTCTCATAGATCAAGTTATTTGGATTCTCTTTGATGTAATGTTTCATTGATCAAGTGTGGTTTATTAGTTATTCACATAATTTCATGACAAGGGTACAAAGTATGTAAAGAGTTGCAAAACCAAAATTTACTGGGAAACAATCCACAAGGTTGAACTATGTAGAAGAGATTCCCATTGGAAAATTTATGGAAGATTTTCAAAAGGCCGTGCGACCATGCAGCGTGTTCATACTACTTGCTTCAAGTGGAAAGCACAACAATTCAAACATTAGAGATACTTTCCCACATGGAGCAGTTCTTCTACTCCAGTGAGATTGACTTGTAGAAAATTACTCCTTTGTACATCAAAGTAAAGTTGATCCAATTATTACTTTTCAAAGAAAATCCACTATTATATGGTTCATGTAGTAATTTATCGACATACACAATGAGAATTGGATGGTGTTGAAGTCACGAGGAGAGCGAGCCATTAGAAAGAATATCACTTTTATATTAGTGATGATAAAAAGCATGACACACTTTTTGTCCAACATTGCTTTACAATATTTTTTTATAATTTGAGAAGTAGGGGTGTAAAATTTGAAAATAATTTTGTATGGTCAAATGGATGTGCGGCACAATTCAAATCTTCACGACCATTCTATGCACTTTGTAGATATCATAAAATCTACAAAATACCACATGTTTGGAGTTTTTTTGAGAGTGGGCATGGAAAGGGTGAGCATGATGGAGCAAGAGCTTGCATCAAACGAGCTTTAAGAAAGCATCAAATGATTTATCCAGAAGATCATCTAGACAATACACATGATGTTGTTGAATGGTGCAAGAAACACTTTGCATCAAATGTGGTTGGCACATCTTCAAGAACAAACTGACACATTCCACATAGAGTGTTTTGGGAGATATCAGGTATGTATAAATTACATTAAATCAAAAATTTGAATTTATTTAAATTTAAAATATATATACATATTTGTTCACATAAGTTTTTTGTTGTACATATGTATCTAGGTGTGGATAGAATATCGATGCATGGATGCAAGAGGGTAGAAAAAACAAGATCTTTGCATTGTGTTAGGAGTTCAGATAGTCGCCATGGATGGATATTAGACACAAGGGATTACTCTTGTTTTTGCACTAAGTGCATTGAGGGAAACTCTGATTATGCATGCAACAATCAAGAACTTGGATATGTTGGTAAATGGGATACAATGCCACTAGTTGTTTCAGAAACATATGATGAAAATGAGGAAGAAAGATTTGAAGACATTCCTTTGATTTCAATTGATTATGACCATATTTTAGGATTGGTTAGAAAAGGTACACATGTAAGTTTTCAATAATTTAAATATTATACATATCTAGTTAATGATCTTTAGAGACATTTCTAATTTTTTAAGAATTTTTTTGTGTAAATTTGGTGTATAGGAGATGTTTTTGCAGTCATAGCAGAGCCTGAAAACATCGAAGGTGTTAACTATTATTTATTGTGTTGCACAGAAGAGAGGAATAAGCTAACCGAACCTAAAACAAGTGATGGAATGTTATTTCCCACAAGTGAGTTTGAATTTAAAATTTTATATACATTGTATTCACATGCACATTACATTATAAACGGTAATATATATTTGCCTGGAAACCTTGAGCATGAAAGTACGCTGCAGCTCCTTATGTCTTACCTTAGGTTCATGTTTACACATCACGAGGAGGTTACATTGTAGTGCAGGGGACTATCTAAAACAAGTCAAAGGAGTTGTTGACGCCGAGTTCATTTTGTTGACTATCAGCTTTGATAACAAAGGTATATCAATATAGTCACTTAATATTGCACTACCACTCTACATCTTCATGGTTCCATTGCGTGGCCGAGAAAATGGAGACTAGATAATTGATGATCATCAAAAAATTCTACGTGTTATTGAAGAGTGGGCTGAACTAGAATCTTTGACCTAGATTATATCCATGGTTTTCAAGTTCACTTGTAACCCTATACATGTTCAAATGAGAACTTATAGTAACTTGTACATAGTTGTAAATCATTTTGTGTAAATTACAATTATATGTACATATTTGTTCCGTGGAAAATTCTTAAGTTCAAGAATGTTTGATAGCATCCTCTCACTTTTTTTGGTTGCATGCAAACCCATATTATATGCTTTCAATCCTTATTTGAAATGTAGTGATTTTTTTAAAATCATTTTCCACAAAATTACAATTATATACAACTTATATTTGTTTCATAAAATTCTTAAGTTCAAAGAATCTTATATACAACTTATAATTTGTTCCGTAATTGTTCCATGGGAAACTATGTAAATTTTAAAATTAAGTACTATATAATTATAAAATTATTGTACACATTAATAAAACATAAATGAATGCAAATAAAAAATAAACCCTAACCCTTAAACCCTTAACCCTATAACCCTAAACCCTTGTACCCCCTGCCCTCTATCTTTCTCCAACTCCCCCCTC
>VDFB02231486.1:0-51985 GCA_007258455.2 Sequoia sempervirens
TTACACCTTGGAAGTTTAGGTATAATTTTTTTTGAGATGGGAGCTATTGATAGGATCCTACAGAGGCTCACCTTTGGGTGTAGATAGCTGATATGCTCCTGATTTATAACTTGTTGTGATGTTGAAGGGTCCCAACCAATTGTGTTCAAACTTCCCCTTGCTGTCTGGATTTGGAACATTCTTTTGATTCTCTTTCAACATGAGCTCTCTGACTTGAAAGGTCTGACTCCTTATCTTCTTATTGTAGCTTCGCTTAAGATGGTTATGATAGACTTGTAGGTGATTCAAGGCATCCATGTGCCACTCATCCAGTAGTTCTAGCTCGTTCAACTGTGACACCCAGAATTCTTCATAATTAATCATGTTTTGCAATTATATTCTTAAGGATGGGAGCTCGATCTTAATGGGAAGGATGGATTCTGATCCATAGACCAAGGAGAAAGGGGTTGCACCTGTAGATCTGCAAATACTCATTTAGTAGGTCCATAAGGCAGGATTCAGCTACAAGGGCCAGTCAAGACCAACTTCATTGACTATCTTCTTTAGGATTTTTAAGATAGTTTTATTAGAATCCTCAGCTTGGCCATTTCCTTGGGGGTAGTGTGGAGTGGAGAAGTGATGTTGGATATTTAATTTTTTGCATAGTTCCTGAACATCTTGGTTTTTGAAAGGTGTCTTGATATCTAAGATAAGGGCTTGTGGAACATCGTAGCAAAAAATGAGGTAGTTCAAGATGAACTTGGATATCTAGTTCCCTATGATGTAGGTCATTGGGATGGCCTCTACCCACTTTGTAAAGTACTTTATGGTAGTGATAATGAATTTGTGTCCATTGGATGAGGTGGGAGTGATTTTACCAATGAGATCGAGCCCCCATTGTGAAAAGGGCCAAGGTATTATAATCGGTTGGAGCTCTTGAGTTGGTGCATGGATGAGGTCCCCATGTTGTCAACAATGCAAACACCTTTGGACATAGTCGTGAGCTTCATTTTCTATCATGGGCCAATAATACCCAGTCCTCAACAATTTCTTGGCCAAGGTCATACCACCCAAATATGATCCACAAATTCCATCATGTACCTTAGTTAAAGTAGTCAAAGCTTCCTCAGGGTTAAGGCATCATAATAAGGTTCCTTTGATACTCCTACGGTATAGGGTGTCTCCTAATATAACAAAGCAGGATGATTTTTTGACAAATGTTCTCTTAAGGTTCAAGGTGATATCAATAGGGAGGACTCCTATTTTCAAGTAGGTGTAAATATCATGATACCAAGGGTCACCAAGACCAATGATTTCACACACAAATTTTGACTCTGGTACCTTGAATGTTGGTACGAGAAGCTTCTCTACCAGGAATTCATCTTTATGGACATTGTGTGGGATATCTAGTAGTGATCATATTGTTTCCATAGCATCTGTTGGTCTATTTTTTTCCCTTGGTATTTTCTCAAACGTCATGTCAATGAAGAATTCTTTGAGGATTTCCACAAATTTCTTGTATGGGGTTAGCTTGTCATCTTTCATTTGGTATTCATCATTGACCTGGTTGATGATAAACTATGAGTCTCTATAGACCTTAAGTGTCATGATCTGCCACTGTACTACTATTCTGAGTCCTATGACAAGAGCCTCATACTTTGCAATGTTGTTTGTGAAAGGAAAAGAAAGCTTATATGACTTTGGTATGCAATCTCCTTGTGGTGTAATGAAGAAGACGCCAACTCCTGACCCATGTTGTGTGTAGGATCCATCAAAATATACTTTCCAATGATCTGATACGCTTAGGTTAAAGATTGACTCATCAGGGAATTTTGATACCAATGGGTTTTTTGAATATATTGGCACCTCTACTAGTTGGTCTGCAATTACTTGTCCTTTAATAGCTTTTCATTCGACATACTTAATGTCCTACTCTATTAGGATCATGACCCATTTAGCTATCCATCTTGTGAGTGTTTCCTTGGAAAGTAGATATTTGAGAGGATCTATCTTGGCAATAAGTTTTATTTGATGTGCCAACGTATAGTGTTTAAACTTTTGTGTTGTGAACACCATTGCTAGGAAAGCCTTCTCAATGAATTTGTAATTCAGCTCGTGTTCCACCATAGTTCTACTGATATATTAAATAGCTCTTTCCTTCTCATTTTCATCATGTTGAGCTAAGAGAGCACCAGGGGATACCGCTGTTGTCAATATATACAAGATCAATGGCTTGTTCAGAATCAGTGGCATAAGGACTGGTGGTGTAAGCAAGTACTCCTGGATTTTGTTGAACGCCTAATCACATTTCTCATCCCATTTGTATGCTAACCCCTTGTGGAGTAGATGAGAATATGGGATAACCTTATCTGCTAATTGTGCTATAAATCGGTGAATGGATTGGAGCCTTCCCTATAAACCCCTCAATTGCTTCAATGTTCTGTTAGGGTTAGAAAGTCAGATATCTAACAATTAAATGCAAATTTAACTAATAAACAGAGAAACTAAAACACACATAGAATAAATGTAACGTGGTTCACCCAATCCAAGCAACATCCACCAAACCGAAGCCATCCAATGATTTTATTATCCAGTGCAAAACCTTATTACAATCTTGTGAATAATCATGTTTTTCATCATACTGTAACCCCCATCTGAACCCCTTTTTAACAAGCTTAGAAGCTTCCAGATTAGGGTTCTACAAAATCGGGTTTTTTTCTTTTTTCGTTGATTTTTCCCTTTTTCGGTAACATCGCGAAGTAGAGCAGTTTTTTCTTAAATGCCACCCCTCACGGGCTCCAAACCCCTACCAAGGATACATGCTTGGGGTATACAAGATAGCATGATTACGCCACATACCAACAATCTCCCACTTGAGACGGCCTGCACAACACAATTCCACTTGGAGATTGGATCCTAGACGCATTAATCAAGCCAAGAGACTTACAACCTCATTAGAAATAAGTACCTTGGACCCTATTGCTCTATTATACTTGAATTCAACCTTGAAGCCCAACTGAAGCTGAAGAGGAGCTCAACTTCTCCCTTGTCATTTCCTTTATAAACATATCTACTGGATTGACATCTATATGTGTCTTGTCCAGCCAACTGCCCATCCTCCAATAATCGGCGAAATGATATCTCAATTGTGCTGTGTTTTGTTTTAGAATGCAAGGCGTACCATTGCAGATGCATAACACTCGCTATCTCAGAACAAGTAATTCTAGCCTGTTTTCCCAACTCATCCGGCTTTGTGTGTTTGTAATATATCATCTCCTCGCCACCTCTCGTTATGCTAAACATACTTTGTGGTGGATAAAGCAACTTCACCTTTTTGTAACGAAGGCCCAAACTCAATCGTTGTCCTTCCACCAACTATAAATACATAACTGTGAAAATTTCACCGTATCTATATAAAGTTCCGCCAAATCAGTCAACATAGCCTTTTAAATTAGTATTAGATCCCCAAAACATAAACATTTATTGGATGTTCCTCTCAAGTACCGAGAATCCATTTTACCGCATTCCAATGCTCAACTCTAAGATGAATTGAATATACCTGCTAACAACTCCTACGACATGTGCAATATTTGGTCTTGTGCATACCATGGCGTACATTAAATTGCCTATAACTGAAGCATATGGTACCTTGAACATTTTTTCTTCCTCCTCTTGTGTCTTTAGACACATATCCTTAGTCAATTTAACATGACTAGGCAAAGGTGTGGCCGACAGTTTCTTTGTATCTCTCCATATATGAAATCTCTAACACCTTCAACATAATTAGCCCTAGATAAAACATGCATTTTTCCCATTCCTGCCAAATTTTCATACCTCAAGGATTTTTTTTCTCATTTCAATCCTTCATATAGCAAAATATTTTGTTAACTGCTGTTTTTAGCTCACTTATGTGATCCATGTTAGAGCTCTACTACAAGCATGTCATCAACATATAAACATAAAATAATGTAGTCAAGCCATTATCCAACCCTTAAAATAAACACAATGGTCAGAATTACAACCGAATCGTGAGCCTCTGGGTCAGCCATAAACTATCAAATTTCAAGTACCATTGCCAAGGTGTTTGTTTCCAAGCCATATAAAATTTTCTTCAATCTGCACACTAGTTTATCCTTACCTTTGACCTCAAATCCTTGTGGCTGGTCCATATATATTTCCTCTTCTAAATCACCATGGAGAAAGGTTGTTTTAACATCAAGCTGTTCTAAATGCAAATCTTCAGCAGCCACAATACTTAAAACAATACGAATAGAAGTCATTTTAACAACAGGAGAAAAAATCTCATCAAAATCAATACCCCTTTTTCTGTGCAAATCCCTTTACAACTAACTGGCTTTAAATCTCTTCTTACCTCCATCCTCCTCTTTCAACCTATAAACCCATTTGTTTGGTAACCTTTTACCCCAGACAACTTGCATAATTCCCAAGTCTCCATTTTTAGCTAGAGTCCATTTCTTTCTTCCTCGCTCCATGCCCTAATCGAACCTTGGTATCCACTTGCATAGCTTCATCATAATATTCCTCAAGTTCACCAAAGATCGGTTAACAAAATAGTATACAAAGAGGGAGAATCTTTCCTCGAGGTCTAATTTACCTTGAAGATCGCCTTAACATTCAATGTGAGTTTGTAGATGAGCATGTTGTTTCCCAAAGATGAGGAACCATCAAACATCATTGTTTGGAATATCATCCAACACTGCATAATCATTTTCTTTCTTCTCATACTACAACAACAGATCTTTGTACAACACTTTCTCATTGAATATGACATCCCTGCTTCTCACAATTTTTTTAGTTTCAAAATCCCAAAGCCTATAACCAAATTCATCAATGCCATATCCAACAAATATACATTTCTTTGATTTTGCATCAAGCTTGGTTCTATTTTTAGAATCTACATGTGCAAATGCTTCAGAACCAAAGGTTTTGAGAAAATAATAACTCACCTTCTTACCTTTCCATGCTTCCTCTGGAATACCACAACCCAAAGGATTAGAGGGACCTCTATTAATTAAATAAAAAGCAGTGTTTACAGTTTCTGCCCACATTTTTAAAGGCAACCCAACATGCAATCTCATAGTCTGTGCACACTCCATTATTGTTCTATTCATGGGCTCAACCACTCCATTTTTCCTATGGAGTCCTTGGAACCATTTTCTGCCTACGAATACCAATAGAGGAACAATAATCTTCAAACTCTTTGCTGCAATACTCACCACCATTATCAGATCTAAGACATTTTAGCTTTTTACTCATCTCATTCTCAACCAAGCTTCTCCATTTTTTAAAAGTTTCAAATACATCCAATTTTTGCCTAAGGAAATAAATCCATACCTTCTGAGTTGCATCATCAATGAATGTAACATAATACAGAGAGCCACCAAGAGAAGATACTTGAGCTGGTCCCCATACATCCGTATGCACAAGCTCCAATTTCTCATCTTTCTTTTGCTTCCCATGAGAAAACTTACTCTCTTTTGTTTTCCATACACACAAATTTCACAAAAATCCATATTAACACATTTTAGACCTGGTTAAAAATTATTTGAATGAAGTACTTTCATACCTTTTGCACTCATATGCCCAAGTCTGTTATGCCACAGTGCTGATTCAGAGTCCACAACAACTGTATGATCTTCTACCTACTGAACTGTAGCAACTGTTCTTGAACATTGACCTTTTTCTATAACAATTAAAGTAGAAGGAACAATATAACTTGTACAAAGATATAAGGTTCCTACTTTCACACCTTTTGCTACCACTAAGGCACCCTTTGTAACCTTCCAATTTTTATTACTAAATGTAACAACACAACCTTCATCATCTAGTTGCCCTGTTGAAATTAAATTTATGCTTAACTTTGGAACATGCCTTACCTCATGTAATAGCCAATGATTCCCATTATGCAACTTAATCTTGATTCTTCCCTTTCCAACAATCTAACAAGGTTCGTTATCTCCTAAATAAACCAGCCCAAAATCCCCTTGGACATAATCAAAAAAATAACTTCTATGGGGGGTAGCATGAAATGAAGCCCCTGAATCTAACACCCAAGAATCATCAACATTATCAAGGGAAAGAATCAAAGCATCCAAATCAAATTTATTACTTACCACATTTTCCTCTTTACTTCCTTCCTTTTTGTCTCCTTTATTTTTTTGAGACCAACAATCTTTCTTTAAATGACCCGGCTTACCACAGTACCAACAATCCCTCTTGTCTCTAGATTGGGAAATTTTGTCCTTTGATTTTCCTCGTGACTTCCCACAATTTCTGGAATTGTTTCCTCTCTCCTTTGTTCTGCCCATGCTTTCTACATTCAAAACACTACCTGATGTGGATGTTCCACTTGAGCTTTTCCTACAAATTTCCTCACTCAAAATAACACCAACAACATCATCAAATTTCAATGTATTCGAACCAGAAACATAATTTATAACAACCATTACCAAGCTATTCTAGCTTTTAGGAAAATAACACAGAATCAAAAGAGCCCTAACTTCTTCATCAAAGTTTAATTTTACAGAAGTTAATTGACTGGTGACCGCATTAAACTCATTTAAATGATCAGTAACTGACCCACCTTCTACCATTTTCATATTAAATAAATGCTTCATAAGAAATACCTTATTCGAAGCGGAATGATTTTCATATAACTTCGCCAGGGTTTCAATCAACTCTTGAGTTGTCTTTGCTATTGTAATATTGAATGCCACCGATTGTGCTAGGCATAAACGAATACTACCAAGAGCCTTTCTATCCAAAATATTCCAGTCTTCATCAGACATTGTTGCAGGTTTCTTGGTTTTCCCTTCCAATGGCCACCATAAATCCTTCTGATAGAGGTAGTCCTCCATCTGCATCTTCCATAACTGATAGTTCTTCCCATTAAAATTCTCAATCTTCTTACCCTCGTCTGCCATTACTCCCACTCAACCGTGAGACCTTCCTATAGAAAATAATCGAAACAAAACTTGCTCTGATACCACTTGTTAGGGTTAGAAAGGCCCGACCCGACCCCGGACCTCAGCAAGGATACATGTTGGGGTGTACAGTATAGCATGATCAGTCGCCACATACCAACATGTTCTTGGTGCTTCCATCTCGAGAATTGCTTTGACTTTGGTAGGGTCTATCACGATTCCCCTCATAGATACAATATACCCTAGGATCTTTCCTAATTGTACACCAAAGTCACACTTCTTTGGATTGAGCCTAACCTTGTATTCCTCTAGCCTCTCAAAGATGGAGGTCAGTGTCACTATGTGATCTCGATGCTTCTTTGATTTAGCTAATATGTCATCCACATAGTCTTCCACAATTTTGTGTATCATATTGTGGACGATTAGCATCATAGCTCTTTGATATGTAGCCCTGACATTCTTTAACCCAAATGACATCATGTTCTAGTAGTAAGTCCCCCATGGACAAGTGAAAGCTATTTTGTGTTGATCATCCTTAGCTATCATAATCTGATTGTACCCTGAGAACCTGTCCATTAGTGATAGCATTTCATGTCTTGCCATCATATCCATGATCATGCCTATATTTGGGAGAGGGAAATCATCCTTAGGACATGCTTTGTTTAGGTCCCTAAAGTCAGTGTAGATGCAGATTCCCCCAGTGGGCTTAGAGATAGGTACAAGATTTGAAACCCACTCTGGATAGTCAATTGGTCATATGAAGTCGGCATCCAAGAGCTTCTGTAATTCAAGTTTGACGAGTAATGCTATTTGCAAATGCATCTTTCTTAGATTTTGTATTATTGGTTTTTCCTCTGGATAGACGACTAGATGGTGAATCAAAACCTTTGGATCAAGACCAAGCATGTTAGCGTAGTTCCATGCGAAGTTTACCTTTCTTTCTCTCAGAAATGCAGCTAGAAGTTCTTGTTCTTTTGTCAAAAGTGATTCTCCATAGAAGGTGATATGTGGTGCTTCCTCAGTCCCTAGATTGATTGGATTACATTTCTCTACCAAGACTGTTGACTTTTCTAGATGAATAACACTAAGGGGAAGATTGAATCCCTCATCCTTTGGTGCCTTAGAGAGGTTTTCACCATTGGATACGTCCTTTGTTTTTACTATTTTCGGGTCAAAAAGTGCCACAGTGTGGTTTTCACTCAAAGACCTAGATATTATTCTTAAATTCTCACTTTTGCAATTGAGGGATTCAATCGTTTCCCCATAGTATGCATGTGTGTCCAGCTCAATGTCAAACCCAACTTTATGATCCCCACATGATAGAGTATCCTACAGTCCCATGAATTCTAAGAGAGCCTCATCATTTTCAAACGTGTCTAAGATTGGTGGTCCTCGTTGGTCATAATCGATGATTTGGGAGTAGACAAGTTTTAGCTCATTGGTCTGGTTACTTGGTTCGAAAGATAGGGTACTAATCATGAAAAGAGAGGAATCATCAAATAGCATGGGTAGGTTAGTGATGGGGTCCTCATCACACACATTGGTTATATCAAAGGTATAGTTATCTAAAGGTAAACCTGTGGACACTAGTAACTAAGGGGTAGCTTTGAATTTTCTAATCGGGGCACATTTTCCAAGTATGGTTATCTTCAAAGGGGTACATTGAAGGCCAAGATTCTTCATACGCTTCTCAGGAATGATAGGTTATAGCAGGCTGTTATTATTTTTCCCAAGATTTTCATTTTTATTATAGCCCCATCCTTGCATTAACCACAGTCCTTTGTTGTCATTGCCCATGGGAAGATCAATTATGGGCCTTTCATCCTTATATAATATGCTTGATATATATTTTTCTTCTACCACTTCCTGACTTAGGTCCCCCCAAATTTTGAATCTGGAGGGGTTTTCTTTGAAGGTTTGAGCTGATGTGTCAATCAGTTGGGGTTTCCCATGAGACCGAGGATATTGAGGTAACTCTCCTATTACAAAGGCACTATTTTTTATTTTGTAGTCCCCACACCCATTATCTTGGATAATGAATTTGATATCAAAGATGTTCAAAATGGAGGTATCTTTGTCTCAAAAGTGGAGGCTAAGGTAGATGGGTCTATATATGGGTATGTGGGTCCCTTATCATTTTTTGGGACCTGAGGGATTTTATAGTACTTGGCTTCCATATTTTGGCAATAATAAAATCGTTCAGGATCCCCATGGATTGTGACCTCTTGATTTTGATAAGGAAACTTGACACATTGATGGAAGGTGTATGCAACAACTTGCATCCCATGGATCCATGGGTGCCCCAGGAGGATATTGTAAGGTAGTTCAAGATAAAGGACTTGGCATGTAGTTTCCATGATAGCTGGCCCTAATTGAATAGGGAGTTGAATGATGCCTTGAGACACCTGTTCCTGATCATCATATTCCTTGATAGTAATACCCTTACCTTTCTCAATGACATCTTTAGAAAATCCCAGATTCTTTATTAGCTTGAGAGTTCAAATATTTAGACCCGCACCTCCATCCACCAAGACTCTTTTGACTTTATTTTTATGGACTAATACTTCGAGATGGAGTGCACGGTTATGAGATGGTTGAGTAGGGAAGTCCTGATCAGAAAATGTTAGGAGATGTGGTGTGGTGATATGTCTGACCATAGCTTGGAACTAGTTTGCGTCAATATCCATGGGAACGGTGGATGTAGCCAATGCCTTTTCTAGGATTTCCCTATGTGCGGGTGAGATTTTCAACAACTCCATGATGGAGATCTGGGCAGGGGTCCTTTTTAATTGATCCAGGACATTATAACCATTGGGAATTGACTTTGGATTGGTGGCGGATGCCTTGAGTGGTTGAGATGGTCCTAGAATAGTAAATTTTCCACCATGTGTGGTGACTCAACAGTCAGCTTGAGATCCTTTAATACTGAAAACAGTGACCCACTCATCTAAGGATGCAACAACATGGTCGTAAACATGGTTCACATTATTATACTTTGCCTTACCATTGTTGTTTCCTTTATTGTGATCTGGCATCAGATTCGTATATATCTTTAGATCTTTATTTCATGCGGGTTGTTCAATGGTTACGGTTCTATCATCGATGAGATCTTCGATCATATTTTTAAGTCACATGCAACTGGTTGTCGTGTGTCCCTTTATTTTGTGGAAATTGTAGAGTTGCTTCTCGTTATACCATGGTGGTTTAACTTGAGGCTCTTGATAATTTTCATAAATAGGAATCTTGATGAGGTTTGCTTGTACCAGTTGTTGCATGACAAACTCAATCAGTCCCCCAAGCAGTGTGTATTTCTGTTTAGGGGGATACTTGTTCCTTGGGGTGGTTCCCCTTGATTATTCAGGTTGTTCACTGTTTGGTTATTGGGTTGTTATGATGATGTGTTGGCTTGTGTGTTGTTTTGGTTGTTGACTTGTGGTTGTTGATATGATGGTTTGTTTTTCCTTGGAGCACTGATAATAACTTTGGCATCAACCACACCATCGTTAGTAACGTTTTTGTTCTTTTCCCATGTGCAAGGTTTTTCATTGTAACTAGTTGATGGATAGTTGTCTTGATAAGTAGGTGTCTCCCCTTGTGTGATAAGGGCTCTTTCGATGTTGAGCTCCTTGGGGATCAACTTCTCATATGTGGTGATGCATTACATTTTCAAATGGAAGGACAAGGTCCCTTCGAGATTGGCGATGATAGTACAGATTTGTTGTTCTTCTAGCATAGTATGCTTGCTGCTATTGTCCTTGGATCTCCATCATTGCAAGAAGGATGCAAATGTTTCTCCCTTGGCTTGTTTGAGAGCAAATAGTTCCTCTAGACTCACATCCATGCCTATGTTGAATGAACAGTTTTGTATGAACAAGTCCACAATTTCTTGGAACTTTTTGATCCCGGGAGGAAGGTAGGAGAACAGTTCCATTGCTATAGCAGCCAAACTTCAAGGGAAGAGCCGCATTAGATATGAGTCATCATAGGAAACTTCCATACAATGCACATGGAATTTCCTAATGTGATCTTCAGGATTTATGGTTTCACAGTATTTGTCAAATTTTGGTATCTTGAAGCCTTGTGGGAATGGAACCAGTGCAATGCTTCTATCGAATGGATAAGGGCACAAATTCCCTTGTGTTTTTGTTTTTTTTTTTCCAGATTGTAGGTCTAGCACTTGTTGTGAGAGAAATTTGATTTGTGTAGACACATCATTTTGTGGATCGGGTGGTGGGATGAATGTGTTTTGAGGTATTTTGATTGTTTGAATGATGAATGGGTTGTTTTTTGTGTTCGTGGGAGGCTATTGCAAGTTCTTTTGTGCCACCAATGCTTGTTGGTGGTCTTGTTGTTGTTGTGTCAACAATGCCTATTGTTGGTCTTGCTATTGTTGTGCTGACAATGCTTGTTGTTGGTCTTGTTGTTGTTGTGCCAACAATGCTTGTTGTTGGTCTTGTTGTTGTTGTGCCAACAATGCTTGTTGTTGGGCTTGTAATTGAGCTGCTTGTTGTTATACTTGGTATTGTTGCAAAGCTTGTTGATAAGCTTGTTGCTATAGCAAAGCTTGTGCTTGAGCTTGTTGAGCTTGATATTGAGTTTGTGCCTGAGCTTGAACTTGTTGGGCGACCTGTGCAGCTTGGGCAACTTGTGTAGCTTGGGCGACTTGTTTTTATTGTAATAAAGCTTGAGCTTGCACTTGGGTAGCCTGTTGCAATTTTTGTGCGACTTGTTGTGCCTGTGTTTTTTGAACAGCTTGTTTTGTAGCTTGCATGGCTTGTTGAGCTTGAAACTATTGGAATGATTTTTGATAGGCTTGTTGGGTATCTTGTAGTGTGATGTTGTATTGGTTTTCCATGTTTGGATTCAGTGGTGGAGGTGGAGGATTCAGAATGGTGTGAGATGTTGCGATAAGATTTTGTTGAGGTGGTTGCAAAATTTTTGCTTGATTGATGATAAGAGATTGTATGGTGGATGGTGCGGTTGATATGCTAGGTCCTTGAGAGACCACATTTTTGAGGTGTTATAGATGGTGTAGTGATTGATTGTGTCATTTGGATTGGTTCCACTTGGTGTTGCGATATCGATGGCATGGTTGGAGGATTTGTTATGTTGATTTGATTCACGATCAAAGGATTGTTTTGATTTGGTTGATTGATGAATGGTAAAGGGGCTTGCCATAAACCAAGGATTGGTATAGATGTTGATGGTAGAGGGGGAAATGGTGGGAAGATGGGTGGTGTGTTTCCTTGAGAAAGTGAAGATGAGGGGTCAAATATTCCCCCTTGTCCAAATATACCCACTTGTCCTTGCGAAGTCATGGGGAGAGAGACTTGTGTATCAAGAGAATATTCTGGTGATGCGGCGAAAGTGGATGGATTGTGTGTGTCATGAAAAATAAGTGGGCGTATGGATGTTTTGGATCTTTAGGAATGGTGTTTGGTAAACCTAAGGTGGTGTTTTCATCCAAGTCTTGGTTTTTCAAAAGGGGATTTGTTTGAAGAGTGTGAAGCAATGAACTTCCCTTGGTAACCATAGGTTGACTTGGAGCATGGGATGATGCTGGTTGTGGGATGGGTTGGATGATGCTTTGGGAAGAAGGTGTGAATGATACTAGTGGCATAATCCCAAGAGGTTTTTCCACAATAGTGCTCACATCATAATCAAAAGGGAGTTTAACCCCTTCCTTTGCTAATTCTAACATGTATTGTGAGGGATTAAGTCTCATTAATGTGTTGACAATTTTGTGATTTTCAGGATTTTGGACCATCTCCATGATTTCATCTTGAGTCATTCCTAGGACATTGTTGGTGACATCCTCCACTTGGAAACCTCCCTCTTGAAGATCTTGTGGTATTTGAGGAAGGTTGAGTGGGGGATTGCTAGATCCGATGAGGTTGATTTCAGGTGCATTTTGACTCAAGTCACTTGAAGTGGATGTTTCTTTGTTTGCTTCCATGTTTTTCTTGTGTTGAGATCTAGTTTGGATCATAAAATAAGGATCAACTTTCAGGAATATGGGAGGTAAACCTCTAACTCCTTAGGTTGGTCTAAACTTTAGGCATAAAAAAGAAAATCTAAGATGTTAAGGATCAAATGGTGGTGATGAGATAAATGAAAGATGGATGATATGAATGATTGAGCTCTTAAGAACCTTGGAGAGATACTAGACTTTAGGACTTTTGGATTTTGTTGACTTTCGATTTGGTTTGGATTTTGTTTTGGACTTTGATTTGGATTTTGGATAATGAACTCATAAATCCCAATATGTTGGATGTTATCTAGGGATAAACTTTCCCACAAGGATGATAATTTAACTAAGTGTATGAAGAAGGATTCATCCACACACACTTAGTCAAACAAGATGTTTTTTTATTTTGAATTGAAGGACTTGCCAAAAGTCTAGCATGAAGGATTTTTTCCAAGATTCTAAGAGTTGTTTGTGAGATGGGATTTGATTGATGTTTTGGGATGGATGAAAGTGTTGATTTTGATCCTAAGTGAGCCTAGAGAGACTTTTTTTTACAAGACCTCGGTATTGAAGAACATGATATAATTCTAAGAACATTTTCAACCCTAAGTGAGATACTCAAAATGTTGGAAGAGAGTTGGGTTTTGACAATAATAAAATGAGTACAAGTGTGGGTTGTCCTTTGATGCACTTCTATAAAAGTTATAAACTAATCTTTCCCTAACTTGATAAAGCATGGACTGACGTTTCTTGAGATTTATTGGACTAAGACGTTTGTGACGATTGATGGAATTTGGTTTTGGGACTTTGATCTTGTGGGAAATCATTTAAACAAACACATGTGTGGGGTTCAATTTTTCTTTTATCGTTGCTTAATGGATTCTTTTTACCACAAACACTTTCTTGCTTAGATTTTCAACTAAATGTTTGTGTCTCAATTTCTTTTCATCCCACAAGGTCCATTATGTGGAAATGAAGGAAAGCAAGGAAATAGTTCCATAATGTTAACTTTAGAGAGAGAAAATTGAGATATAGGCCCAAATACTTAGAAGCCTCTAAGGATAAATCCCGAGGGACAAGCAGTAATACTTGGACTTTTCAAAGGTATTTGCTCCTAAAGAGCTTAAAATTTGATGACTTTGTTGAATGTTTTTTTTCAAGATTTCGGATCCAAGCAATGTGTTTAATTGACTCAAAGATTGCACAATCCTAGGATACAAAATAAAATATTTTTTGAATTCCCACTTGGATTTCTCCAGTTGCCCTTATTCAGAGTGGATGATTAGAAGCTTGACCACACTGGCTCCCCTCCACAAAACTCACTTCTATGGGTCAACCAAGCTTTGATTTCTCATGAATCTCCCATGAAAAACCCTTCATCTCTACAAAGAACAACAAATATGTGGGACGGCTCTAGAGGTCCGCCCTCCTGACGCCAACAAATATTGGGATTTTGGCTTCTAAACAATGGTTCATAATATTGGCATCCAGTTTAGGGGGTTCAATGATAAAATCCTTGTGAGAGATCTCCCAACCCTTAGAACAAGGGATTTACACATCATAAAGACACTGGGGGAGAGTTATCATGCACCGCTTCCCATTATTTACAATTTTCATTGTAACCACGAATTTATATAGTGGTTTGGAAGAGCTTGGATTATGCTCGTTACCACTTGGGTCATTCCCTTGGGGTGAGTAATTTTTCCCACCAAGGCAAGCCCTCTAAAGGTGAACAATAGCGAGTAAGTTCATCTGTAGTTTGATCAATCTTTGTTTGTGTGAACAAAGAGAGAACACACGCGATGCCTTTTCTCACACTAGCAAGATTTGTTCAATTTAATAAACCCAAATTTGAAATGTGGAGGCAATATTTTAGACAACCTAATGCCATTAAAATTATTTTGATTCTCAAGATCGTCGTGAAGCACAAGACAATTGCATACACATTCGAATGATAAGAGTTTGTAGAGAAGATTACAAAACAAAACAAACACGAATGATTTTTAGTCCTCAAAAGCAATATATGAGTTCTTTTTATAGCACCAATTTGAGTGTGAAAGTTGATTGTTCAATTTTAGATCAAAATTTAAATTTTAGTAAGTATCTAAGGTTCAATTTTAACCAAATTGACAAAGCTTGAGTTGTGGGTTAATTTTAAGTCCAAATTGAATCTAGTTAGTCCTAGAAATTGAAATGCAGAAATTAAAGCTCAAGATTGTCACAAAGAGCATTAAAAAATGCTTTTAAGACTTCAAATTTTGAGCCTCCCCTGCTTCCTGCAAATGTGGCACTGAAATGCAAATGCGGCGCTCTCCAAATGTCAAATGTGGTGTTGAAAAATAGATGTGGTGCTCTGGTGATTGCAAATGCAATGCTCTACATAAACAAAGAGCACGAATGCGGTGCTGTTACAAATGTGACACTCTGTGGTGAGAATGTTAGACAAAAGATAGAGGGTGCATATGTGACGTTGAATCAAAAGTGGTGTGACAAAGGCATGCATATGTGGCGTGACATGGTGAATGCAGCGTTGTATGTCAAAAGCAGCGCTCTATGACGTCACATTTGCAGAAAGGCAGCGTCGCATTCTTGTGTCTGTAAAAAATGAAGAAATTAGGTGAAATTGAACATGTTAGATTGCTCAACCCTCCTTCTAGTGCCAAAATGTGAGCACAAAACCTACACAAGCTAACAAGAGATCATCAAACAAGAGTCAAACATGTTAGAAAAGTAAATCTAATGCTCCCTATGAGATTCTTTAGCCAAAGTCAAAGAAAACATGAAAATAACAAGAAACTTAATGAAAGATAACATGTAAATCAATTTGAACTAGCTAAACCTCCATCCCATAGGGGGAGTGGTGCTCTTCTGATGTGGAAATAAGCCCTTTCCCAATCCATTTGATAAGCTTGATGATTGAAGATGATACAAGGATAAAATTGACTATAATCTAGCTATGATGCTTGAAAATGATGGAAATCTATGAACTCAAATGACTATAATGGAAATGCATGAAGTTGTGGATCCATATTATGAAAATGATGCCTCTATTTATAGAAGCCAAGGGTTGAAGAATGGGAGGATTTGATGAATGTGGGATATGTTAAGAGACAATGAGAATGTGCCAAGTGTCACAATTCTATTGGATGAGGGTGGAGCACATTTTGGGAAATGTGTGAGTGGCGGAGGATGGAAGAGAAGTAAATGTTGTTGGTTGAGAATTTGAAATTGGTGTAAGAGGAATTGAATGAGATTTGAGAGGATGTAAGAGGATTTGAAAGGTTTTGAGAGAATTTATTGCAAATGTAAGAGGATGTGATAGATTTTTGAAATCCTTTGGAGGGAAATTGAATGAGAGGTTGTTGAGAGGAATATTCCTTGGAATATGCATTGGTGAGGGAAAATAGATGAATTAAATAATTAATTGAAATTATTTTCATGTGCAACCTAGTTAGTTGACCATGGTTGATTTAATTCTTGAAGAGTTAAAAGTTGGAGGATTTGATAATGGTGATTAGAAAACTAATTTCAGGATTAATCAATCCAAAATTAATTAATTGGAGAGAAATGGGAGATGTGACATTTGATTTGATTGATTTTAATCAAATGAGAGGATTAAAGAGGATTTAATTAAATTATTTGATTTAATTAAATAGGATGAATAATTAGTTAGAAGAAGGGTGAATTAATCAATAAATTTAATTATTCGATTAATGGCTAAATTTGCTAATTTTAATTAAATAATGTTGATTATTCAATTAATTGATCAATTTGAAGTGATTTTAGAAGAAATGGTGTTAGTTGATCAGAATCAAATGCATAGTATCAATCAGGACTTTTTACATGTCTACACATTCATATGTACACATAAATACAATGATTTTATACCAAGATATTTTCCAATTAATTCAACCTAATTTTCATTGTTGTTTAATAAATTCGAGTGCAGCTGCAATGCATGAGTGCACATAGTAGAAATTAACCATAAAATGCAAAGATGTAAAAAACTATAAAAGATATAGGAACTTACAAACGCTTTGTTTTTCAATTCCAAAATTAGTCAAGGACTTAGCACGATAGTGTTCTTGTCATGATTAAGAATGAAAGTAATATTTCCTCGGCATGCATGCACTGCAACTGCACTTGAATTTATTTGAAAAAAAAAGAAAATTAGGTCTAACTAATTGGAAAATGTTTGGGTGTAAATTGATTAAGTCTATGCTTGTTTAAAGGGTCTATGTCTATTGTATTGGGACCGAAAGATGAGGCGTTTGTAAGCTCATGTGTCTTTTACAGTGTCATTTTGTAGTTTTTTACACATTTGTATTAGGCAGCAGACAAGCGAAAAAATCAAAGTGTAAAAGATAGAGTAACTTACAAACATCACTTTTCTCACTTCCAACACCATAGATGGAAACCCTTCCAACAGACACAAATTTCAGCCCCATCAAACAACCTGAGCAAATGAACAAGCAACACAAATACCACTTTGCTCAATAGACTTAAAACATCACACCATAACCTAGTAATGACGAGTGCACTTCAGTCTGGTCACAATAAATGAGAAGACACAAATAGCAAATGCAAATGTACTACTCAAGACACCATGCATCCCCAGGAAGAGTCCATGCCAAGACATGACTATACAAACAAACTCATGAAATATTTCCAATAGCAAAGCTCCCTACAATAATAATTATTATTATTTAAAAAAATTAGAAAATGCCAAAACCACGAGGAAAATTACACCTGCCAATCACAAAATTGCAAGAACAAAAGAAAAATCACTTTTTCTAAATATTCCCCAAAGCATCACCAAAACTATATCTTTATTTTTTCTGTGCCATTCCCCAAGCACAATTTTAATATGCAAGATTGAGGCAATAACATTAGTTCCCCGCCTTATAAAGGTAGGGACTAAAAATACTAAACAAAGATATTTGAAAGATTTGAAAATTTTATCATTAAGAATTGAAGAAATATTTTCTCCTGACATATGCATTGCAACTACATTTCAATTTATAAAATGAAAATGAAAATTAGGTCTAATCAGTTGGAAAATATTTGGATGTAAAATTATTAATTTCGTGTTTGTTGAGAGGGCTTTGATATGGTTTTCCTCTTGCACTTGCTATTTTTGTGCATGCATAGCATTCTAATAACATGCTTATGCATATATAGTGTGCCAATTTTGTTTAATATCAATAGAATGGAATGCAACTCTCGTTAATGACTTCTACTATAAACTTCAATGAATTGTAGTGTTTATTCATTTCCTTACACTGGCTCTTAGAGAGGGAAAGTTGGAAAAAAGTTGTCACACTGTCATTTGGGTGTTGTTTACTCACTTGCTTAGATTGTTTGATGAGACATACATCTTTGTTTGTTGACAAGATGTGTATCTTCCATCTTCAAAACAAAGAAAGAGTTTATTGTAATTTGATGTGTATGAAATCTATGTCTATTGAGAAGGTTTATACATATCATATTCAAATCCAAAAAAAAGTGATTTGTAAGTTCCTATATCTTGTTCATACTATTTTTTTGCATTGTTTTTTCATTTTCTCAGGAAAACTGATCAATATCAAAACTGTGTCTCTTACCAGGGGTTATTTCTATCATGTTCAAAACAAGAAACAAGTCATTTGTAAGTTTTAACATCATTTACATTGTTGTGCTCTATTTTTTCCTTTCTCTTCCCTCTTTGACTGCCTTTACAAGTCATTGTCTCATCTTCAGTTGCAGATTTAACACCATAATTCATCAATGTTTGCTTCTTTGTTGTCAATAACTAACAAAGCATTTGATGGACTTAAGTGCACTCCCCATTAATGAATTTAGGTATCAAGCTCCTGTCCTTGTTGCCCCCTCAAAAGCACTGAAAAACACATTTGTAACAATTTATTCATTTTGGATTTCTTCTATATTAAACAATTTCTCTTTCTAATATTTACATGTTTTATGCTTTCAACTATTACTTGCATAACCTAATTGCTACTTTAAATCTCTCTATGCAGTTACCTATATCAATGAAGTTTGATAAGGATGCTTAGTTGGTGTCGGTTGATATTCATGCACCTATAACCACAATGAAATTATCATTTCTACATACATCAAGTTGACTGATTCTATGTACATTAAACTATTTGGATTCCCATAAATTATACATTACATTATTTATTGGAATATATCAGATATCATATTTTTCATACACGCTAATTAGTCGAGCATATTTATCTTGGGTTTGATACAAACACTTTATTAATACAAGTGTTCATACAAAGTTCATTTGAATTCATTTTCATTCTGGCTAGTGGTATTTTCCTCCTGCTTTTCCCATTCTCGTGATTTTTTTTAATAATAATAATTATTCTAGTGAGCTTTTCCATTGGAAATATTTGATGAGTTTTTTGATATACTCATGTCTTGGTATGCATTCTTCTTCATGAAGAATTCACATGATAATGTACGGTTCATGATCAAGAATGGAAGTAATATTTCCCCTGCACACATGTAATGCTACTGCACTTGAATTCATTAAATGAAAATGAAAATCAGGTCTAAGTAATTGGAAAATGTCTGGATGTAAAAATCATTAAATCTATGTCTACTAGTAGGGCGACTACAAAACAAGGCATTTGTAGCTTCACATGACTTTTACAATGTTGTTTTATAGTTTTCCCACTCCTCTGTATTTTACTGGCTAATGTCTATTGTTTCTTGTTGTATGCATTCTTTGTGCACATGCATTGCAATTTCCTTTATATATATGTGTGTGTGTTCATTTCCACTAAACATAATAATACATAGTTACTATATATACAAAATTTATCTAACTTCATCTCATCACAACACAACTTCGACTCTTTGCAATCATGGGTTGCTTTCTGTTGTCGAGTTAAATACTTAACACCTTAATTCATTAATGTTGATTTCTCTGCTACCCATGATTAAGAATGGAAGTAGCTAGTTGCACTTCAATCTATTGGGTGAAAATGAGAATTATTTGTATTTGAAGTATTTCTTGGGCTTGAAGTTTAAATTTTGTTGAGCAAAGTGTTATTTGCATTGTTTTCTCATTTTCTATGTGTATACATAGATATGTATTTACATAAATATACAGAATATACTGAGAAAGCCATGAAATATTTCCATTAGCAAAGCTCCCTACAATAATTATTATTAAATAAATAAATTAGAAAATTTCAAAACCACGAGGGAAATACCTGGAGTGAATAAGAAAATTGCAGAAACGAATGGGAGAAGGTGTTTGCAAGTTGCTATATGTTTTACATGATCATTATCTATTTTATTTCTTTGTCTCTGTAACACTTTTTATTACTTAATCTATGTTGCGCAGTTAGGGACTTAACACCATAATCCAACAAGCAATTTTTTTTCCTACTTGCATTTTTTGTGTTAATGTCTATTCTTTGCTATCCTTGACTGCTTTTATGGGTTACTATCTCTTTTCAACTTAAATACTTAACATCATATTTCATTAATGTCAATTTATTTGCTAGCCATAATTAAGAATGGAAGTGGCTAGCTGCAATTCAATCTATTTCATGAAAATGAGAATAAATCATATTTGAAATAGTTCTCGGCTTTGAAGTTTTAACTTTCTCAACCAAAGTATTATTTGCATTATTGTTTCATTTGCTCAGGTTGTTTATGTTAGTGTATTTATGGATTAGTCTTTCTTTTTTCAGTTAAAAACTGAACTTGATAGAAACATGTCCACCTATTCAAGATAAACCCAGTGCTCTATCCATCTCTTGATACATGGACACCATGCACATATTGGAAAAATGACTGTGTATATCATTGATGGATAAGTTGCATTGTTCATAGTAGTTGACATGTCCCATTGGAAATTGGAATGCATGCATATATAGATTTTATTTACTATTAAGATGGATAGATGTCTTCATAATAGAAGCAATAGCTTGCTGCTATAAGACAATAAACAGATGTAGTTAACAAATTAAAAAATCACCTAAAACAAATAGGATTTTGATCTTTGTCTTTGTAGCTACCTTTTTGAGATGCAATTTTTGAACATTTGAAGAAGCAACACCAATTCCCATGTTCATGCCAGCGGACAAAATATAGTTGGGGGTCACCAGCCAAAAGCCAACCACGATTAAAACATAAATTGGAATAGTCACTACTGCATTTCACACAGATCATATCACCTTCACTAGAGAACATCTAACAAGCACATGTCCATAACACATAATAAATATGAAACATAAAAAAATCATGGAATATGATAAAAAAAACAAACCTGAATTGTTATCTATTATTGAATCCATGCATTTTGAAAAGCTACAAAGTCTCACTAAATAGACTATGCATTTGTAAGATCATTTCCATAATCTTCTAAAGAGCATAACAAAACTATATAAGAAAAAATAAAAAAAGGTGTTGCATTGTCTATTGTAACTTTAATGCCCATACTTCACTTGGTCCAGGGAATATTTAAAAGTGAATATACAAGACAAAATAATTAAAACCTTACTAACATGATAGCTAAACTTCTCAATGCTTATCTCTACCTCTTGATTAGTTGACATTGTCATAGATGCAAATTCCTCTCCAATTTGACTGTCTTCTTCTCTGCACAACTTTAAAATTGGTTCAAATAGAAGGTCATAGACATATACTACAATGTACTAACTACGACTGTTAAGCATAAAAAAAAAAATGACATTGCAATTTACCTATTTTTTTCTTTATACATGGCTAGTGACAGTATCTACGAATGCATAAACTGCTTCAGAGTAGACTTCTCCACATTCTTTGCACTAGTGCATCGATTTGTACAACCGAGGTAAGTTTACAATCAATAAACAATTGGCATAGATACCTGCAAAATCGATGCCAACTGCAAAACACACTATGCCATGTTTATACACACACACACATACATATACATATACATATACATACACACACACATATGTATACATGCATATATATGAACACAGATATATATGTAGATATAGATATATATACATACATAGGTATATATGTAGTATATAGATATATATATATATATATATATATATACATACATAGGTATATATGTCTACATTTATATACACACACATATATAAACAAATATATATATGTAAAAAAAAATATGCATAGATGGACACATATATATACACACACATACATATATATATATATACATGCAACTAAATATATATACATATATATATGTATGTATATGCACTCGTATATACATATGTGTATGTGAGTGTATATATAAATGCATATAGGTATACTTGTATACACACACACATGTAAATACATATATAATATATATACATATGTATATATACCTTTTTTGTACACATATCTATATCAACATACATACAAATGGAAATATATGTGTATATAAATATATATAGATACATATATATATGAATACACATAAACACACACACACACACATATATATATACACATACACATGCTCCTGCTATTGCAATCATGGTTATGACAATGTTGTTGGTATTGCCTCTTCAAATGTCACAAAACTACTCCTCAAAAAGCTATCTAGAATCACGAGCATCAAAATCCTATTTACTTGAAATGTTTTTTGACTTTCTTTGCTACATCTATCGATTGCCTTATAACATTAAGGTATTGCTTCTATTATCAAGGAACCTATCAATTTTAACAGTGAATAAAATCTATGCAATCATGCATTGCAATTTCTAATTAGACATGCCAACTACTACAGACCATGCAACCTATGCTCATTTTAGAATAGTTATGAATCATCTCAATAGACATAGATTTTACACCAAATATTTTTCAATTACTTAGGATTAATTCCCATTTCTTAGATTTAAGTGCAATCGACATGCATGTTTGATAGATAAAATATTAGTTTCATTGTTAATGATCACTAACAAAGAGATCACAAATGTTTGTTTTTTTGACAAGTTATATTGTGAACAAATAATTTGTCAAGATGATTAGACAATCCAAGCAATGCTTTTCCCAATAGTGTTAAAACCTTGTGGAGGAATTGATTAATGCCAACTATATTTCAATCCACTGGCAGTGAGAGGAAATTAGTGACTAGGAAATGCTAAAAGTCCATGTTAAAACAACACACATTGAATTTTGTACTTACCTAAGATTTATACTTAACCATAGTTAGCAAGATTTATGAATTCCATTGTTAACTGTTTAACTCAACAACAAAGACCAGGTCATGAAAACAGTCAAAGATGGCAAAGAATACACCTTAACACACAAAATACAAACAACAAAAAACAATGCACATTAAGCCATAAAATAGAAGAATGTAAAAAAACTATAGAACAACATTGTAAAAGATATATGAAGTTACAAATGCTTTGTCTTTCCCTCCCCATACAATAGACATAAATGCTTTCAATAGACACATATTTAATGATTTTATACCCAACCATTTTGCAATTACTTAGAGCTAATTTTCATTTTCATTTTATAGATGTCTTTGTGGTGCCCGGAAAAGAAGATGACATTAATGAATTATGGTGTTAAGTATTCTAGTGAAGAATAGAGACTGTTCCATAAAAGCATTCAAAGATAGGGAAGATTAGAGAATAACCCACATGATGCAGACATCAAGAAATAATAGACATTAACCATAAAATGTAGAGATGTAAAAACTATAAAATGACATTGTAAAGGATATAGGAAGTTATAAATGCCTGGTTTTTTGTTTCCAATACAATAGACATAAACACTCTCAATAGGCACAAATTTCACTGTCTCAATTGTTCTACACAATTTGGAAATTGTTTAATCTCTTCTATTCCCTATCAATCGGTGTTCTTATGGATGAATCTCTGTTTTTTGCAATTTTTTCATTTGTTCCTGATATTTTCATCTTTCTTTTGTATTTCTCTAATTCAAATCTATTGTGTGTTCATGAAAGAGTGATAGAAATTGGAAGATGTCTATCTATTCAAGATATGTCTAATTTTCCATGGATCTAAGAAAAAGAAAAAACAACACAAATAATACTTTTCTCAACAAGTTTAAAACATCACACCATAACCCACTAATGATAGCTGCACTTCAGTCTAATCACAATAAATTAGAGCTCGCATATTAAAAAATGAGAAAGCCATGAGGAAAATACTAGCATAAATAGTATTATATAATTTGCAATTATTCTGCAAGAAGAAATAAACTTGCATACTCTCTTACCTAGATCGCATGAAAGTTTTCAATCTACCTTTAGTTATGAAAATAGACATTTTCCAATTACTTAGACCTTATATTCATTGTCATTAAAAAAATTCAAGTGTAGTTGCAATGAATGCATGCAAACAACATGCATTAACCTATAAAATGCAGAGATGCAAAAAACTATAAAAAGGATACTGTAAAAGACATAGGAACTTACAAACACATGCAACTAGGTTGTAAGGAAATAATGGAGTGCATGTAGTGAAAACTCCATAACAGTAGTGCCTTCGGTAACTTTCATTTCGATTAAGTTGCCTCAAAGACACGTACAACTATGTCCTAAAGTGGAAACAAACATAGTTATTTCCACATTAATACTTCTAAGAGAAACACATGTAAGTTCAACAACAATCAACAACACAGATGAAAGATACTACAAAAAATAGAACACAAAGATTTTACATGGGGAAAATCCTTTCAGATAAAAAACCCCACACTCCAAAGATCGAGCCATTGTATTATTCAGCAAAAAAATGGTTACAGTACAATTTAGGCTCTTAGCCTTTCAGAGATTACATCTTGTTAATTCTGGATACAACTGGTAGCAAAATCTCCCAGGGAGATCAATCATGGCATTCATGATCAAGAGAGATTCTAGCACAACTCTGCCTCTCTCTTCCTTTGTTTTGACCTCATGGCCTCAGCCTTTTGGCCAGCCACTCGGTCCTCACTATCTCTCTCTTGCTCTCGGCTCTTCAGCTCATTGGTTTCTTTGCCCCCTCATTCAGAACGTCCAGTGCATACGTTTATACATTCGTTCTCTACAGGCTCTATGAAATCGTTATTTTCCAACTATCAGATCAGAACACACGAATCATCCAACCTAGCCACCTTAGATGTTTCCACTTCCTTGTGCTTTTTTCTTCCACATAGAAACGGTTCAGCAAACGGTTCACATCCTGCTTTCTCTGATTTGTCCAAATCGCACCACGTCGGATAGTCTTCACTCAGTCAAAGGCATTCAACTTGTGTCGCATGTCGGTGAGACACTAACCGTGTCTCCCTGATGCCATAGAGCCCATATTGTCTTTGTCACCAAGAGTCTTCACTATAGGTAAGACGTTATGTCGAGTCCAGAAAGCTATCACTCAGACTTCACCGTGTTGCCAAGACATCACTCCGATGTTCACAAGTTACATCGACATCAGTATTCTCATCGGCGAGACAATCGCCACGATGAGACATCATACCAATGTTCCAAAGTCATAGCGATGTGAGCAACAATCGGCAAGACAACCATCTTTCGCTGAGACATCTCTCTAAGCCTTCATGTTATACCGAACACTGAGCAGTCGCCAAGAGTCATACCGACATTAGGTTTCCCATCGGCAAGACAATTGAGTTCGCTAGGAGTTCACACCGAGCCTCCAAGTCATACTGGCCTTAGCAATGCCATCAACGAGACTTTCCACATTTGGTAAGACAACATACCAAAACACATATGTTACACCGAAGTCTCCTGTCGGCCAGACATACCACTCGCCAAGAGGTCACACTGAGACTCTTAAGGTTACACCGACAGTTGAAAAGACATTTGTCTTCACCAAGACCCTACACCGAGCATCACATGTCATGCCGAGGACCTTTTACTATTAGCGAGACCAACACCTATCGCCAAGACTTCACGTTGAAGTCTCCAGGTTACCCCAAGCCCACCTTTCACTAGGAGTCATGTCGAACGCATCCCACACCGTCGGTGAGACAAACACCCATCGCTAAGACTTCATAGCGAAGCCTTCAAGTCATACCGATGTGTTCCACTATCGGCGAGAGAATCAACCTTCGGCAAGACTTCTTACCGAGGTTTCCATGTTATCCCGAAACCACTATTCACCAAGAGTCACACCGAACCGATGACCCCACGTGTTGTTGGCAAGACTTCCGATATTTGATGAGACATCATATCAAAACAAGCCTTTCGGCCAAGGGTCTCCCCGATGTCTTCGAGTTTTACATTGTCACCAAGACAATCCTTCATCGTTGAGACTTCATATCGAGACCCTTAAGCTACTCCGAGTGTATACAGTCGGCTGGACATCTCCCAATCGCCAAGATATCTTCCTGAATGTTCAAGTCACCCCGATGACTACAATTGGCGAGACATCTCCCTGTCGCTAGGACCACATACCGACACACTTGAGTTACCCCGATGGCTCCAAGAGAAAACATATTAGTGAGACAACCCTCCATCGCTAAGACTTTATATCGAAGCAAACGGGTTACACCAATGATCTAGTCACCATACGTCACACCGACATATGCTAGGCACCTGATAACAAACCCTTCTGTCGTTGAGACATTCCCACTCAGCAAAGGGTTACAGCGAATGCACCAAGTCATAGCGATAGGCTCCTTCGCCAAGACAAAAGCAAATTCACAGCGACATGAGCAAAACACAAGATTACTAAACTGTCAGTCGGCCAGACACCAGGAATGTCACAACGACCATGCTTTCTTAGAGGTTTCAGCCTGTGAGATTGAGGCACATTTTCCAACATAAGTATTTCCATTCTTAATCATGGCTAGCAAAGAAATCAACATTAACGAATTACACTGTTAAGTATTTAATTCAACAATAGACACTAACTTATACAAGCAATCAACGATAGAGAAGAATAGACATTAACACAAAAAATACAAAAAACTATAAACAATACACATTAACCCATTAAATGCAAACATGGAAACATGGAAACCACTATAACATGACACTATAAAAGGTATACCAAGTTAGCAATGCTTCGTTTCAACACACACAAATTTAATGATTTTATACCCAGATATTTTCTAATTACCTGGACCTAATTTTCATCGCTATTTAATAAATTCAAGTGTCATTGCAATGCAATGCATATGTGCAGAAAAAGAAAACAACAACATTTTTCAATTACCTAGACCTAATTTTCATTTTTTGTTAAATAAATTCAAGTGCAGTTGCAATGCATGCATGCCCAAGAAATATTACTTTCATTCTTAATCATGAAAAGCACACTATCGTGCTAGCTCCTTTACTGAACAAGAAAGACTAACCCATAAATACACTCAGACAAACAACCTAAGCAAATGAGAAATCAACACAAATAACACTTCGCTCGACATAATTTAAACTTCAAGCCCAAGATATACTTCAAATACGAACAATTCTCATTTTCAACCAATAGATTGAAGTGCAACTAGCTAAGTTTACATTCTTAATCATGGGTAGCAGATAAATCCACATCAACGAATTATGATGTTAAGTATCTAACTCGACAACAACCAACAACCCATAAAAGCAGCCCATGATTGCAAAGGACAGAACAAGAAAGAATAACCCATATTTACACTCATAGAAACAACCTGAGCAAATGGGAAAACAACACAAAAAATACTTTTCCCAACAAAATTAAAACTTCAAAACCAAGAAATATTTAATGAAGTGCAACTAAGTATTTCACTGGACAACAGACACTAACCCATAAAGAATAGCCAATAATTAATAAATTCAAGTGCACTTGCAATGCATGAGTGTACACAATAGAAATTAACCATAAAATGCAAAGATACAAAAAAAATAAAACAACATTGTAAAAGATATAAGAACTTACAAAGGCCACCTTTCTTGCTTCCAATCTGAGAAAACCAACAGGTAAACAAAAAAAATCAAAGTGTAAAAGATAGAGTAACTTACAAAGGCCACCTTTCTCGCTTCGAACATAGTAGATGAAAACCCTCCCAACAGACACAAATGCTAGCCTCATCAAACCACTTGAGCAAATGAACAAACAATGTGAATAACAGTTTGTTCGATAGACTTAAACCTTCACACCATAACCCACTAATGATGGTTACACTTCAGTCTACTCACAATAAATGAGAAGACACAAATAGTAAATGAAAATGTACTACTCAAGATGCCATGCATCCCATCAATAGTCCATGGAAAGACATGACTATACAAACAAATTGATGAAATATTTTCAACAATAAAGCTCCCTACAATAATTATTATTATTAAAAAAAATTAGAAAATGCCAAAACCACGAAGAAAATTACACCTGCCAATCACAAAATTGCAAGAACAAAAAAAAATCGCTTTTCCTAAATATTCCCCAGAACATCACCAAAACCATATCTTTATTTTTCTGTGCCATTCCCCAAACACAATTTTAATATGCAAGATTGAGGCGATAACATTAGTTCCCTGCCTTATAAAGGCAGGAACTAATAACCTATAATACATATTAATATAAATAGATAAAATCATAATAGTTTATATAATATATATTATTATATAAATATATCTTAAAGGAGAGTTCCTACAAAATAAAATAACCTATAATATATATATATATATATATATATATATATATATATATATATATATAAAGTGGCAAGCCACTGAAATTTTATTGAAATAGTAAGAGAATTACAAGTCGTTGCTTCTAGAGAGAAGAATACATAGGTTATGAGGAAGAAGATAACAAAGGAGCCACCAAAGCATAAATGAGATACAATCGACTTGGCAAGACAAGGCCAACTAGCACCAAAAGCAAGAGAAAAGCATCAATATTAAGTGGCAATCAAAGAAATGCAACCAAAGTGCCAATTATATGATGAGGCCATTAAATACAGGAAGCAAAAATCTACAAAACAAAAAGTGTAGTAGACACAAAAAAGGTGGCAAAAGAGAATCGAAGCACCTTGAAGCCCAAGAAAGGAGGGTGGCACCAGAAGTTGGCAAAGCACTAAGAAGCCCAAGCGTGATAAACCTATGTAAGCTGAAACCAGCAAGAATCTGCCCCAAGAAAAAAGGTAATCCTATAAAACAAAGGTCAAAAAACAAACAAGGAACCCAACGACATGTAGACAAAAAGAATTAGACCAAATCAAGTACAACTATCTGCAAAAGAAGCAATATCAGCCAGAGGAGGGAAGAAAGGCACATCATGTGGTTTGACCAATGCATGTTGAATTAGGAATTGTACTGCATCAAAGAGATTTTGCAGAGAATAACAAGTGGAATTAAATTCCCGTAGATAGTCTGTTAGAAACACAAGGGTAGACAACTCAGAGGGGGGTGAATCAATTATCATAGAGATTATACAAATTAAAATTATTCTTAGATCTGATATATAAACATGAAAGCATAAACAATCACCACATCAAAAACACACATAACACCAAGATTTTTTACGTGGAAACCCTGTTAGGGTAAAAACCACAGTGGAGGTTAATCCACAAGATTATACCCTGTTAAAAGTATAAAAGAATTATAAATGGAGAATGCACATGCATTCAGGAACACTGCCTAGAGCTCACTACTCAAATACAAAAGGATTACTACCCAAAAGTAGACTCATTGTCTTACAGTCTCATTTGGATTACATCTAGAAGATTTTGAACTGAGAAAATAACATCTTATAATGCCTAATTACAGTTTCGGTTAAACACATAAACACTTTCTTCTGCTCACTCTTCTTCACACTTTACTTCTGCCTTTGAAAGATTAGAATGTTGTTCGTACACAAAACTCAGCATATATCACACACCATGCCTTCAAATGGTATAAACAATCGGTCATATATATCCACAACTAAGGATAACATCAACTACATGTCGGCCCAACAAAATATAAAACGTGTACAAATTGTTGGCCTCAATAAATAAACAATTATCAATGCGCACCAAAAAATGTTAGACAAAACATAGTAAGGACCCAAAACAACATGTCTTGAACACAAAACACCTTAAACAATTATTCCTTGAAGATCCACAACACGCTACATTCACCTTGTCAACCATGATCATGAAAAACATGAACTCACAAAAGAAAATCACCAATCGCGAACACAACGATCAATGCGGACCAACGACATAGATATAGCATGATCTAGAAACATCCACAAGCATCATGAATCACCACAGAAATATCCTCAACAACTCAAATTACTAGAATCACATCATCTTCTTTCAGGAACACCAATTAAAGCAACAAAACAACTATCAGAACACAGATACTCATAACTCAATCAAATCTTCATGTGAACCTCTGAAACTTCATATGGATAAACTAGATATACTTGTCAAAAAACCCTTTAATCCACAACCTCTTCTCATCAATATACTAAGCTAGCCACTATATTGAACTTCACTGCATCACTGACAACTTGCAACTTATTTTATTACAATTTTCTCAATATCTTCAACATATACAACCTTAAATAGATTAATGACAATAGTGTTGACATCAATGACAACCACATATCAGCAATATCCAACAATCTCCCCCTTTGTCATTGATGGCAACACATGATGTGAAAAACACCATCAACGCAACTTTATCTTAGCACTTTCTCCCCCTTAGATTTTGACTATTTTCTCCTTAACTCTTTCACAGTTTTTCACATGACTATTCTCCCCCTTTGACATCAATGAAAAAGATGCACATTATCTTTCTCCACACAAGCTCTGGACCACATTTCTGAACATTTGACTACTCCCCCTGAGTAGCAGCCACCACAACATAAATCCAGATCACAAGATATGACTATGAAATGCATAGATTGATGCAAGCCAATGCATCTTACTTCTGATTAGGAGGGGTAATCACCCCTAGCTTCCCTCTGAGATACTCAAAAGTATCCTTAGGAAAAGGCTTGGTAAATATATCTACAATCTGTTCATTAGTGGGAACATACTCCAATCTGACTTCCTTTTCACTCACCTTCTCTCTCAAAAAGTGAAAATTGATAGATATATGCTTGGTCTTTTAATGCAACATCAGATTCTTAGAAATGTTAATTACACTTGAATTATCATAGAATATAGCAATACGTTCATCATACACAACTTTGATATCTTTCAACATCTGCTTCATCCACAATACTTGAGTACAATTGTTAGTAGCAACAATGTATTATGCCTCTGTAGTAGATAAAGAAATGGCATTTTTCTTCTTAGTTAACCATGAAATCAACTTCTTTCCCAAGAAAAATGCACCACCACTAGTAATCTTTCTGTCATTCACATCTCCTACCCAATCAACATTAGTAAAAGCACCCAAAGTAAGGTCATCTTCTTTGGGATACCATAGGCCAAAATCAACTGTCCCCTTCAAGTACCTAAAAAATCCTCTTCATAATTGTCACATGAGATTCCTTAGGATCAACTTGAAATCTTGCAACAATGGATATGACATTCATGATATCATGTCTAGTTTGAGTCAAATAGAGCAATCCACCAATCATGGATCTATATCTATTCTAATTTGTTTTAGGAGAATCATCATCTTGTGTTAACTTACATCCGGTCACCATAGGTGTACCAATTGGATTTGAATGTTCCATACCAAACTTCTTTAGCAATTCTTTCACATACTTGGACTGAGATATAAAGATCCCTCTATCTAGCTAAGTAATCTTCAATCCCAAAAAGAATTTCATTTCTCCAATCATAGACATCTCAAACTCACTTTGCACCTCATCAAAAAACTTCATGCACAAACTATCATGTCCTCCAAAAATGATATCATCAACAAAGACTTCAATCAAATATTTATCATGATCAATCTTGAAATACAAATTACTATCAACAATACCTTTATTAAATCCAAGCTTCAACAAATACTTATCCTATCTAGCATACCATGCTCTTGGGGATTGCTTAAGTCCATACAATTCCTTCTTCAACCAACAAACCATATCTCCCTAATCAGTCAATTGAAATCCATCATGTTGCTCAATATACACTTCTTCTTCCAGTTCACCATTTAGAAATACTGACTTGAAATCCATTTGATAAACCTTGAAGTTTTTGTAAGAAGCATAAGCAAAAAATATTCTCACAACTTCAATCCTAGCATCAAGGGAAAAAGTTTCTTCAAAGTCAATTCCTTCCGTCTAAGAATATCCTTTACACACAAGTCTTGCTTTGTTTCTAACAACTTCACCTTGCTTAATCAATTTATTCTGAAAGACCCATTTAGTTCCAATTACATTTTTGTCCTTAGGTCTAGGAACAAGAATCCATGTATCATTAATCTTAATTTTTAGTAGTTCTTCTTTCATTGCTTCCACCCAATGTTCATCTTTGCATGCTTCATTGACACTATTAGGCTCAGTCTTTGACATCAAACAATATTCTTCTACAATTCTTCTCCTAGTTTGAACACCTTTGTTCTTATCACCAATAATCTAATCTTCTAAATGATTTAGTCTTACATACATTGGATTCTTAGGATATTCTTGAACTTCAGGCTCTTGTGATCTCACTTCTACACTTTCACTAGTTTCTTCCTCTTGATTTTCCCGATTCACCAAAATGATCTGAACTTGATTTGGAGTCTAAACTTTCTTTCCTTTATCTGAATTGTCATTCTGATCGTCTGAATCATATCCACAGGTTCTGGATGGTCTAAGTGTGTCTTCATCAACCTTGACATTAGAACTTTCAATTAATTTCCTCAATCTCTTATTGTAGCACCAGTAGGCTTTACTTTTAGTAGAATAACCAAGAAAGATTCCTTCACTTATAGCATCAAAATTTCCTATATCTTCATCTCTTTTGATATAGCATTTACTCCCAAAGATTTTGAAGTATCTAACAGTAAGATTATGACCATACAATATCTCATAAGGAGTCTTACCGGTATCACCTTTGAAATGTACCCAATTGAGAGTGTAAATGACAACACTCACAACTTCTCTCCAGTAGATATGCAGAACATTTCCTTCCAACATCATGTTCCTAGCAGCTTCTTGAATTGTCCTATTATTCCTTTCCACAACTCCATTTTGCTGAGGGGTTTGCGAGGCAGATAATTGTCTCTTTATCCCATGTTCTTCACAAAAAGAAATAAACTCATCGGAAGTGAATTCACCACCTCTATTTGATCCCAACCATTTAATCTTCAAACCCATCTCTGTCTCAACCATAGCCTTAAAAATCTTGAATTTCTCTAGATCTTTAGATTTTTTCCTTAAGAAAGTAACCCACATCAATCTAGAATAATCATCAATAAGTAACATGAAATACCTATCTCCTTGTAAAATTTTGACTCTAGAAGGACCACACAAGTCAGTATACACAAGCTCCAACACTTCATTTGAACAATGTTGTTTGCTCCAAAATGAAACTCTAGTTTGCTTCCCTAACTGACATTCCTTGCATATAGTATTATTAGGTTTTATCAACTTAGGAAGATCTCTCATTGTCTGAGCATAACTTATCTTGATAATATTATCAAATTTTACATGACACATTATCCTATGCCACAACCAACTTTCATCAACTTGAGCAATCAGACAGCTTTTACCAGTAGCGCTTAGGTGAAAGATATTACCTTTTGTTTTTGTACTAGATGCAATCACATTTCCAGAACTCCCCAATATTCTACACTTTCCATTCTTGAATTGAATATTATATCCCTTGTCAACCATCTGTCCAACACTTAAGAGATTATGCTTCAAACCTTCCACATATAGAACATCATCAGTATTATGCTTACCATCAAAAGAAATGGATCCTCTACCACAGATTACACTAGCTTTGTCATCACCAAATCTTACAACACCACCGTCATACTTTTCAAAGCTCGCAAATTTACTTTTATCACCTGTCGTGTGATGAGAGCATCCACTGTCAATCACCCATTCATTTTTTTCTTCAACAATAGAAACTAGAGATTTCTCCACATTTGTGCAACTAGTAGATTCAATAGGTACTGGATCATTTTCATTGATAGCAATAAATACCCATTCATCCTCACTTAAATTCCCTTTATCAGATTCATCATTTGTCACACCTTCATTAGCATCATAATAACACTTTCTTTGGAATCTAGGCTTGTTAGGTCTTGGCTTAGGAACTCTTTCAAGACACCTTGAGGCAAAATGACCTATCTTATTACAAGAAAAATATTTAAGTGGCAATTTCCCTTTATACTTACCTTCTCCTCTGGCTACCCTCTTGACAATAAGTGCTTCAAAATCGTCTAGTTGTCTCTCTTCTTCTTCAATCTCTCTCATTTCCTGCTCATACTTGGACATTTTTCTAGAAGAAATCTCTCCCAAGTCATATCTTTGCTTATATTTTCTAGAGATAGTAGCTTTGAATGCAGATTCTGTCTTAGGAAGAGATTCACCAAACTCACTTAACTCAAAAGTAGTCAGCTTACCAATCAACATGTCTCTGGTTACATTTTTCACAGTCTGAATCTCCTCAATAGCAGTAGCTTTGTGTTTGTATGTAGCAAGAAAGGATCTGAGCACTTTAGCAACAATCTTTGATTCTTCCAATGTTGCACCAGCACATCTGATACTACACACAAGTTCATTCACTTTGCATAAAAGAAGTGATGTTCTCATCTTCACCCATTCTCAACACTTCATATTTCCCTTTCAGGCTTTGCAGCTTAGAAATCTTCACATGGGTATCACCTTCATACAAAGTTTCCAAATTTTTCTAGATATCATAAGTAGTCTTCAGCTCCATTACATTTGTCATCTTGAAATCAGTCAGAGCACTCAACAATGCTTCCTTAGCCCTGATATTGTACTCTTCTTCTTTAATCTCACTTGTAGTAGAAGGACCATTCTATGGGATGATATACCTATTCTTTGTAATTGTCCAGTAAGGTTCACCAATGCATCTCATATGACACTCCATTCAATTCTTCCACAAAGAATAATTAGTTCCATCAAATATCGGACTATCCTTCTTATATGTCACCATCTCATATCACCTCAAGCTATTAAAATTCTTCCAAGGAACCTACTCTGATACCAATTTTTGGCAACACAAGGGAAAACAATTGAGAGGGGGGGTGAATTAATTGTCACAGAGATTATACAAATTAAACTTATTCTTGGATCTGATATATAAAAATGAAAGAATAAACAATCACCACACCAAAAACACACATAACACCAATATTTTTTACATGGAAACCTTGTTAGGGGAAAAATGATGGTGGAGGTTAATCCAGAAGATTATACTCTATTAAAAGTATAAAATAATTATAAATGGGGAATGCACATGCATTTAGGCACACTGCCTAGAGCTCACTACTCAAAATACAAAAGGATTACTGCCCACAAGAAGACTCACTGTCTTATAGTCACATTCGGATTACATCCATAAGATTTTGAACTGAGAAAATAGCATCTTCTAATGCCTGATTACAGTTTCAGTTAAGCACATAAACACTTTCTTCTACTCACTCTTCTTCACACTTTACTTCTGCCTTCAAAAGATTAGAACATTGTTCGCACACCATGCCTTCAAATGGTATAAAAAATCAATCATATATATCCGCAACTAAGGATAACATCAACTACATGTCGGCCCAACAAAATATAAAATGTGTACAAACTGTCGGCCCAAATCAATAAACAATTATCAATGCGCACCAAACAATGTTGGAAAAAACATAGTAAGGACCCAAAACAACATGTCTTGAACACGAAACACCTTAAACAATTATGCCTTGAAGATCTACAACACACTACATTCACCTTGTCGGCCATGATCATGAAAAACATGAACTCACAAAAGAAAATCACCAATCGCAAACACAACGATCAATGCAAACCAACAACATAGATAGAGCATGATCTAAAAACATCCACAAGCATCATGAATCACCACAGAAGAATCCAAAAAAACTCAAATTACTAGAATCACATCATCTTCTTTTAGGAACACCAACTAAACAACAAAACAACTCTCAGAACATAGATACTCATAACTCAATCAAATCTGCATGCAAACCTCTAAAACTTCATGTGGATAAACTAGATATACTTGTCAACAAACCCTTTAATCCACAACCTCTTCTCATCAATATACTGAGCTAGCCACCGTACTGAACTTCATTGCATCACTGACAACCTGCAACTTATTTTATTACAATTTTCTCGATATCTTCGACATATAGAGCCTTAAAGACATTAATGCCAATAGTGTTGACATCAATGACAACCACATATCAGAAATATCCAACATATTCATCATAAGACCATGAGCCATATAGCTTAGGAGAGTTGAAAGGTGTAGGTTAGAAAGAAAATGTTGATAACAAAGGACACCTTCAATTGAATTTGTGCCATGAAGAATATCATAGCCTTTAAGCGCTAGTTGTAAAGTACATAGAGGGAAAATATGAGGTAGGAGATAGGTCCCTGCAATTAATTTGACCATCTCCTCACACCACAAAATGTCCATAAGATTTGAAACAAAACAAGAAGCAACTTTATGTGGTAATGCCATGGCATGGAAGTCAAGCTGGTCCCAGCCTAGGACTTTAGAAATTGCATCAAATACTTGGTTGTATTCGATGGAAAAATACCTTTTCAGCTTTTCCATGGTGAAAGGAGTTTTCCTTAATCTCATGAACTCTCGTTGGGACCTAAACCCTAAAAGAACTCTCCATTTTTATAGAGAAGAGCAATTCAACACTTGATAAGAACCAAACCACGAGAGGTGAGACCAAGTAGAGACAAAATGAACCCATGGAAAAATCCAAAAAACCGCACATATTTGAAGTAAATACACTAAAATATTATTGTACCACAAGGAGGTGCAAAACCAGAAATTCCATTAATATGAAGCCTTTGAAAGTACGAGTAGCCAAGCATGTATTCGGTAGGTGGCATTTTAAAGAATGGGAAATAAGAGAATTTCATTTCAATATCATGACAAGGAATTAGTGTCAGCCATATGAATTCACTAAATTTATCCTCCATACCAACAAACAAATCAAACCACATTTTCACAAGCTTAAAATCAGATGGAGAACGATAGCAAGCTAAATGTACCCTAGCAAGAAACATTAGAGAGTTGTAGATTACCAAATTTGGCACTAAACTTGTAGGAGAACGATTGCACAAGAAAGCATTAATGAATCTGGAAGGGCACAATGTACCATGCCACTTAACCAAATAAATAGATTGTAAGTCATGATATGAAGAAGTACCAGAACCCAAGAAATAAGATAATTGTCACACATATGAAGGGTTGTAGAAAATAAGAGCACAAAAATACTTTTTAAGAATTAGATCTCCCAAAGAAGGAGCCGCCATATTTGAACCTAAAAAGTATCTTTTTCAAAAAATTCAAACATGGCACCAAACACCAAATAAATGTTCCTCCAATTATGGTGAAGAATAATCATTAGTGAGTAGAATAGAATAAAAATGTGCCCAGGAAATCAATACGTCATGCTGATTGTCCACCAAAACTTTGTAATTAATAAGCATCCCTACCCTCGTCGCCAATAATCGTCTGTAAGAAGCTTTTCCTCACGGGCGATTACAGTCAAGGAGGGGCCCAAAACTCAAATCACCATATGATTCCAAGTCATGTCAGCCACAAGCAAGGCCAATAAAAAAGAACTTGTCATCCTTGTCAACGAAGAGTGCCAAATAAGCCAGGCGAATACATGCATTAAATCCCAAAAGCCTGTCTATGAAAGAACATGATAAGATTCAGATCTTAAATTGCACCATCTGAATCTGGGATGAGACCTTATATCACAACAAACCAGAAGGTGGTTTGCATAAAAATGTCTGAAAGGAGAAAGAGGGTCATAATAAAAATAATGAGTCACAATTTCGACCCCTATATTCTTTGTAAACCAATTGATTATCAATAGCCAAATTTGCAAAAGCTATCAGCCTTGAGACATTAGCTTATGTATAACAATGCATTATTTTATAGCATGAAATTCGTTCAAGCAAGAGAATAGTATGAAATAACAAGTAATTTAGATGCCAATAATTTAAATTTCTATTTGTAAGAGCAGAAATCACCACGATGGAGTCCCCTTCAATTTCTAAACATGAAATGGAAAATTTAATTGCCAATTTTAAGCCAATTCATAGAGCATTGAATTCAGGTACATTGTTTGTTCCCTCCACTAAACTTTCACAAACAACACCAATATAATTACCTTTCCAATCATGAAGTATAGCAGCCGCACTAGCTTTTCCAGGATTACCCCTGCAAGCACCATCAAAATTTAGTTTAATAGCATCACAGGAAGGGGGCAACCATTTGATTAGTTTCCTATTTGACGAGAGGCATTTAGTCTGCATTGACCCAGGCTTAGGGGGCTTGAGAAGAGGTCAATTTTGAATGATGAAGGAATCCTAGGAGGAGAAAACTTTCTTAGACTGGGACCCACACAGAATACAAGAAATTGTAACTTCAGAGATCGAAACCTCAACCTTCTAAAGAACATCTTTCAGATCCAAAGCTTTTTTCTAAAGATACAGTTATTTATTTCCAACCATAAATTACAAATGATATTAGAGGGGGAAACTTCCCAAATGCAAGAGAAGTAGGAATTTGGAAAGAGAGCAGTCCATCTCAAGAAGTGTTTTGAAATTGAATTATGCAAAGGGCCATTCTAGCCAAGTTTTCTCAAGAGCCAAGACCAACAATAATAAGCAAAGCTACAACCAATTAGAAGGTGATCAGTGGACTCAAAGGATTGTCGACACAAGACACAAGTGAACAAGGGTGTAATTCCCAATATGTCTAATCTCATGCCATAAAGAATTTTGTCTTTAAGGGCAACCCAAGCAAAGGCAGCTACCTTAGGTAACACATTTGAATCCCAACATAATTTGAAAGGCCAAGAAGGACAATTTGAAGGAACCTTTAATGATTTATACCCATCCTTTACTTGTAGGAACCAGATTTTTCCTTAGTCCAGATTATTTCATCTTGTTTGTTTGAAAAGACAATTTGTCTTTTCCTGAGTTTAGATAAAAGAGCATCCTTCATGTGAACCAGCACTTGAAGAAAAGATAAATCTTTCCATTTAACAAATGAGTGATTTCCAGGATCAATAATCACATAATCTTTCACTTTATTACCCCAATGGGTCTTAAGGGAAAATTCCATTTGGTCCCAATTACCAAGAGACTTAAGGGGTTGATGCTCATTCCAAGCATCATCCCAAAAGATAGCTTTTTTGCCATTATTTACTAACTAAGAAAGATGAGGAATGAGAACTGATATGTAGGAAGAGATGAAATTCTAGATTTTCGAACCAAAAGGAAGGTCCCTTTAAGTAAAAATTCTCTCTATCAAGGGGGTCCAAGTATTTATGTTTCATAATTTGACACCATTTTGTATTAGGTTTTGAATAGATTTTCCAAACTAATTTGGCACCAAGAGCTTTGTTTTGTAACAATATATCCCTCAAGCGAGCTCCTGCACAATCCTTGGTTTTACAAAGATAATCCCAAGCAACCAAGGGAAGTTTTCTTTTTCTGTTACATTTTCAGCCCATAAAAAATCATAGAGCACCTTTTCTAATGCCAAACCCTTTCCATGATGGAGTTTTAAAACTGACATGAGGTAAATGGAGAGGGATTTAAGCACCACCTTTATCATTACCATTTTTCCTGCAAAGGAGAGCCATTTAGATCTCCAAAGCAGGATTCTGTTGGTGGTGGAGGAGGTTAACTTATCCTAGAAATCATGTTTTTCCTTCCTTGAGAAGAAAGGGATTCCAAAAAAATTTAAAATTGCTTTTTAAACAAAACTTTAAAATTTTCTTTTTAATCAAAGGGCTAACGTTTATGAAGAAAATCTTATATTTTTCAAGATTGAAAAATTGTCTCAAAAAAGAATAGTAATCCGATAAGACTTTTTTAATAGCTTTTTCTTCTTCCATATTAGCTTGACCAAATAGGAGTGTGTCATCAACAAAAAGGGAATGAGTAATTGGCAAGGGGAAAGGACTAACAAAGATGCATTTCAACTACCTATTAGAACAAGAAGCAATAATGGATCTACTCAAACCTTCCACCATTAAAATGAAAAGAGAAGGGGAAAGATGATCCTCTTGTCTAATCCCTTGAGTAGGAGGAAAAGGGCCAAAGGCTGAGCCATTAACCAAAATTGAAAGTCTAGCACCTGAGATGCAAGATGAAATCAATTTACACCAGTTGTGACAAAAATCAAATTTATTTAAAACACCCAATAAAAAAACCCAATCCACCTTTTCATAAGATTTCATCATATCCAATTTTAGAACCATAGTAGGAGAACAGTCACACTTTTTAAAGGAAACAACCAACACTGATCCAACTTTTAAACTTGAATCACTAAAAAGTGACATATATGTTTTCAATTTTCAAATGATTAATGGAATATTTCTTTCTTAGTATATTTTATGCTTGTATTTAAAAAAAAAAATAATAATAATTTGAATATAGTTTTTTATAAATTGACACTATAATTAAGTTCTTGAAAAAATGTTGAAAAATGAAGTCACATGAGACGTCAACCTTTATATAGTAATTTTTTATTTTTTCTCCTTCAACTTTTTTGTGTGTATTTATAACTTGAAACTTTAGTTCAAGGATATATTTTTTTCCAATTTTGACAAATACATATTTTTAAATAAATATTAAAATGTTTGTGTATTAAAACATAGTTGTTTCCATTTGACGTCAACTTTCATATTATCTATTTATCTAAAATGGAAAAAAAATTATACCCTCTTGATATAAATTCTTTTATCTAGTGCATCATATTTTTTAAATTTTTTTTTAATAAGTTTTACTATTTTTCCTTGTCATGGTAATCAACCTAATATTTTGTGCTGATAACCTACTTTTATTAAAAATAAAAGGAAAAATATAAATAATAATTTAATTATTAATATATATATATATATATATATATATATATATGAAAACTAGACTTATGGATCTACAAAAGGGTATTTTAATATTTTTAAAAAATATTATTTACATGAGTAGAAATTGTTAAAACATCAATTTTTCAAATAAATCTATTTTTTTGGTAAATTGTCCTCAAAGTGGTGCTACGTATGCATTTAGCCAACAATTTTAGTTGGAAAAGTTGTGGATATATCTAACTTAGCTATAATGAATCTTACAAGATCATATGTTTGACCAAAATATATTTTTAGTTAGAAATACTTAAATTCACTTGTGCTGATAAGTTGGCTGAAAGTGTAACACAACTTTGTACTTTTACCTATGTAGCACCTCATGGGAAAGAATTGCACCCTCCAGAGTATCCTTCCCCAAAACAAACCCTCCTTGTTCATCTGAAATGATTGAAGGGAGCAACTTTGCCAGTCTAGAAGCAATTGCTTTTGAAAATATTTTATAGATAGTGTTGCAGAGAGCAATGGGACGAAAGAAACTGAATGAGGATCATATTTTTTAGGGATAAGAGCAACAAAGTAAAATTTAACTCTTTTAAAATATTTCTATTTCTTCTTAATTCCTCTAATTCAAGAAGAATATCTCTACCCATGAAATCCCAACATTTTTGAAAGAATAGAGTTGTAAAACCATCTGGACTTGGTGCCTTTTCAACTACCAAAGAAAAAACCACATCTTTTAGTTCTTCCAAGGAGAAATCTACCATCAGAAACTTATTTTGTTCAACACTAATAAGTGTTGGAATGTTGTTTAAAATCACATTATCTTCCAATGGAGTGTGATGTTTACGTGGTGCCAAAATATTTTTAAAGAAGCAAACTACTTCAGCACCAATAGCATTATCCGATAGTAGAATATCCCCAAAAGAAGAATTGACAGATGTAATTTTGTTTGATTTTCTCCTAATTTTTATGGAGGCATGAAATAATTTCGTATTTTTATCACCTTCTTTAAGCCACGTTTCCCTAGATTTTTTCCTCCGGTAGCATTTTTCTCTTGCAAGAAGCTCATCTAATTAAACTTTCATTTTTTTTTCTTTCTCATATGTGGAGGTGTCCATGTCTTTCTTGATTACCACTTCATAAATATTAGATAATTCATTTTCTGTAATATCCCTTGCTGATTATGGCCTCAAAATGCTAAAGATATGCTCAAGGAATATTGTCAAAAACTTTGTACACAAGGTCCGATCTTGCTTATATGAATTTTTGATTGTTTTGATATGAGTTTGGATGCTGAAAATGATGTTTTTGAAAGCTTCTAATGATGCAAGGTTGACTAATAAAGTATTAGCAATGGTATGCCCACTATTTTCTACCTTTATATGCATATAAGTGACTGAAAATGTGCATCTACAACAACTAGGAATTTAGACAAACACTATGGATGCAATCTAAGATGGCATATGTGCAACTATAACCAAGTGACATTAACAAAAACACTTGGTATGCAAAATAACAATAATATTTATGCCAAAATGAGAACCTACAACCAAATGATAATTTTTCAAACACTTGGCAAACATACTTCAATGTATTAGAGTCTGAAAACTGAATATTGTTGATATGAAAGTCTGATTGTAATTTCAATTTGCAAAGAAGATACAATGACTAAATTTCAACTACCAAAAGACTTCAACAAAGTGATCTCATAGATGCCAACAACTTCAAACTTTTTTACTCAGAAAATTATGCAATACAAGTTCAAATAACATCAAAGAACCTAATTTTTGAAGTATGAATGATCAACAAAATGAATGAAGATCTTTGATTTTTCTTGGAATTTTTGAAGCCTTCCAAGCATGAAATCATCCCTCCTTGGTGAAGCTTCCCTACACTTGCTTGTAAATATTTTAGATAAATAAATGCAGCAATAAAACTCCACTTCTTAGCACTTGAAATGATCGATAGGACTAAAGGATCAAAATGCAACAATGCCCAGAACCATATGATGCTTCAATGATGAGATATGAGCAAAAATATCATGCCAATGGTGCCCTTATTGTTGTGTATCAGACTTTAGAAATAAATAAAAACCTGGAAACACCTCCAATTTGTTCCTAAAATGATCTCCAAGAAGACACGAAGATTTTGAGCTAATGCCCACAAAATTTGGATGCAAGGATGTGCCAATATGAACCAATCTGAGTATGAGTATGCAAATTGAAACCCTTTAATGACTGAAAATAAGATCTAACAAAAAATCTGTAAATCCTCCAATGTAGCACAAATTGGACTTCTGAAATAAAACTCACTCAATTAGCAATAATTCAACTAATATTTCACAACCTCAAAATTGCATAACCAATGAGAGTTTTCATTCCCAATGGCTGGAAATGGCAAAAACCTTAGATGGCTCCCTTACCAAACAATAACATCAAGCAAATATCAATTCCTGGATGCTTAGAAGCTTGACTTGAACTCCCTTTATACTTTTTCAATCCATCTTCAAGAAGCTTCTAGAAAATAATATTAAAATAATATTATTTATTTTATTTTATTTTAGTGACTTTATGATATAATATTTATTTAAGTCACTTTATTAAATTAATTAAATATAAGGTCACTTTATAATCTTACAAATAATTAATTTAATTATTATCTCCCTTCTTTCTCCAATTCAATTGAATCTAAGAAATGGAAACTACCAATTGACTAGATTTCTGCCACAAAGGACCCTCTAACCACACAAATTAGTCTACGAGGGTCAGGAATAGGCTAAATCCTCTTAATAGTGACGCTCACAAAAATGGGGACATTACAGTTTGCCCTCCCTGAAATTGCTTGTCCCCAAGTAATTTCAGCTGCAAAGAAAACTCTCCCCCACCTGGATTCCAAGGGAAGATCTATGTAATGTCCCTACTAACACCAAACAACTCTTGTAACACCAGCACTAGCACAACCTATTGAATCAACTCAATCCAAAAACTGTGATGGTGAATCTGATGCAACCACACTGTTGGAAATCCAATACCTATCGCTTTCCATTGTGTCACTCTGATACCCCTTATCTCCAAAACGTAGCAAGTCTCCAAGTCCTGAATCAAATGATAATGAGAGAACAAGGCAAAAGACCTAACAAACTCAGAATCACCATTGAATGAATTCCATCAGATGTCACAAAAGTATGAGCCTCAAAAGGGAGCAACTCAAAATTCTGCCTGTATTTGCTTCCATTCTCTGTGCAAGGTAAGCTATCATACAAACTGTCCATCACATGCACCACTAAAATGTGCATCTAAAATAAATCATGTACATGAGGATCAAATATAAAGTTGTACACACTCTTCACCATGTACATCTTTGAAATCTCCTCAACGAGTTTTGTTTGAAATCCCGATGCACTAGAAGGATCCCAAATTCTACTATCAATACTCAACTCCAGATTGGAATCAAGAGAGTGATCAACATCTAACTCGAAAAGTGGATTATCAGATGACCATGTAGCATCTGTCTCGAGCAAGGGATTTTCTATGTACCTCATAAGATGGCTCAACTGGCAAAGTAGAAGTTGTTTTTTTGACAATTCCCTCGCACACTTCTGCTTCCAATGTAACTGCAGGTCCATCCAAAACAATATCTTGTGATTCATTTCCATCAAATGCAATTTCCATTTTGTTTTCTAAGGTATCATTTGAAAAATTAGACTCATCATGACATGAATCCATATCACACAATGCACCCTTAGAACTCAATTCTAGAGTCCCTTCATGTGACAACTCAATAGGAACATTTTGCACATGTGAAAACACTATTGTCTCATGCTCATGCAAAGTTTCATCACTGCTATCATGAAAATAAGAATTAGCCTCTATAGTAGAAACTTCTTGAGTCACCTCTCACAAGGATGATGTAGATAAATCATTACCTAAAGCTGTCCTAGTATCTTCTTGAATCAAATCATCATGTCTATCAAATTCATCATATAAATTTTTGCATACCTCATCAGAACTTGAAGACATCAAATCATTCTTATGAAGAGTTGTCTCAACCATATGTGAAGATCCTCTATCCATTTCATGTGAAAACAATTCATGAGCTATAGTGTGATATTTCTTCCTTGCAAGATCGGTTTTGTGGCAAAGACTCGGGTGCAAATCCATGAAACTCTTGAAAGGAAGTTCCTTCTTAATATTTTGAGGAAGAGTGATATACTCCTCAAACATGCTAATCACTTCTTCTTCTTTGCTTTGTGGTGTTGGACCTTTGCTGGTAGGAAGTGAATTGGATCCTTTAGGCTAGGTCCAAATTTTGAAAGCGCCTGCTCTAAACGCAACAACTCTTGACTGAGCTTATAGTGTAAATGTTCAAATTCTTTCAATGTTTGTTCATTACCAAACAATGTTGCCATGAAGCCCATTTTTGTTGTCCAAACTGAAAACTAATTCCAACTAATTTATGCACAAATGATTTTCCCACCAAATGAATGTAATAATTACCCAACAGGTTGGCAGGAAACCGCTTTGATACCATTGTAATATCCCTTATTGATTATGGCCTCAAAATGCTAAAGATATGCTCAAGGAATATTGTCAAACACTTTGCACACAAGGTCTGATCTTGCTGATATGAATTTTTGATTGTTTTGTTATGAGTTTGGATACTAGAAATGATGTTTTTGAAAGCTTCTAATGATGCAAGATTGACTAATAAAGTATCAACAATTATATGCCCACTATCTTCTAACTTTACATACACATAAGTGACTGAAAATGTGCATCTACAACAACTAGGAATTAAGACAAACACTTTGGATGCAATCTAAGATGGCATAAGTGCAACTATAACCAAGTGACATTAACACAAACACTTGGTATGCAAACTAATAATAATATTTATGCCAAAATGAGAACCTACAACCAAATGACAATTTGTCAAACACTTGGAAAACATACTTCAATGTATTAAAGTCTCAAAACTGAATATTGCCACTACTGAATTTGACTCCATTTTCTGATGAACGTTCGTTGGTCATTCGAAATTTTTTTTTTGGACAATCGACGAATTGAACGTCAAAATAATGGTGCATATTCTTCGATCGTCAGCATCATAAAATGACTCAGATGTTCATCAGAATATCAACGAAAACTTTGTGTATCCACTGACGAATTACAACCAAAATGCAATTGCAATGGCTCTTCTGAAGCGTCGAAACAACACCAGAAGTTCATCACCATTTAGACGAAATGGGAAAGGAGTTACGATGAAGCCTTCATCGCAATTATAGCAACTTCGTCAGACCTTTTCGGTGATTCGTTGGTGGCCTTTGTCAAAATTGTGACGAAACAATGCAATTTTTTTTTAAATATTCATTGAAATGTACCATCGCGGAGACTCTTGGCAATGACCACCGAAGCCAACCCATCGGTGAGAGATCAATCATCAACACAGGATAGAAAACTCACTCTGATAGTCCATGTATTGCCGATGACTTTCGTCGGCAAGACAAATCCAATGTCACACCAATCTAACCTCTTCAGGATTTTTGAACATTGCTGGTTATCAGCAAGACATTCTGAGGGTCTTGCCGATTAAACAAGTGTCTAAGAGAAAGTAAAAAAATGGAACCTATTAATTTTCTTATTTTGGGGTTCTTTAAATCATAGAATAAATAGCATCTTCTTGTGTATAATGTACTTATATTCATATTTGAATTCGAGACCAATTGTCATTGCACATTCCATTTTACTTGCACAGAGTATTCTATAAGCAATATATTGATAATTCCAAATGATTTATGGTGTTGTACAACTCTACCTATCATCATAGTTCTATTGTTCCCCCCTAGAGAATCCTGCAAAGACAAGTTTACAATACCAATTCAAATAATATGAAAAAGACTTACTTCCATTAAAATTAAATGATTATTCTCACAATGGCAATTGTCTAATTACAACAACAATTCTATGAAAGGTTATCCATGCTTCATAAGAGATGACTGATCATACATATAGATTGCAAGATGCATATAAAAAGCATTACACTTGAGAACAACCAAGGGCTAACAAGGGATGGAGTTAAGAAACGTCTGGATTGAAGAGAAAATGTGTAGGGAAAATGCTCAGCAGTGTCAAGAGAACAGAGCTTGTAGAACATATTCTTGACCTAATCAAGCTCTTGAATAACTTAAACAAAATTAAAATACTAACACATACATGAGACATGTAATGAACTTCCAATATCTGCTATCTTTTTCATTAATGCAGAGGTAGGTAAAGGAGAAATAATTATAATTGTAACACTATTCATAGTCCAATAAATTATGTAATTTGTGTTCAATGGACCTTAGTTTTATCATTATCTGCCATCTAATACCATATTTTAATCTAGGGTTCAACTATCTCAGATCTAAAGAAGCACCTTCAATTAACCATTTAAAGTACTATAAAATAAGGTAAGACTTTTACTTGAGAAAGATTGGGTACACTTGTAGCATTAAAGTTCTTGCAATCATTAGGATTTATTGGCACACAGACACAACCTGCAACATATGAAGTAATAGATGAATACAAGTTAGTGAAATGGTCCTTAATATGTGACTGGTTTGCAAATTGATTGGTAGAAAATAAGGTTACAAATAGATCTACATGAAAAATTATAAGGACAATCTACTGTAATCATCAAAATAGATGAAAACTGCAAAGGAAAGAGCCGAGCTACATCACTAGAGCCTAAAAAAAACACATGCAAGAAACATAAAAAAAAAGAACAAACCAGTTTTTGGATGAATACAAAATGGTGCCTTCAACAATTGATTCATATGCTTTCACACCTAACAGGACATTAAGAAGATTTTAGTCTTCCTCTGTGAAATTAACTACTTACAGAATAAACCCAGAAACCAATATTATATACCTCCATGTCTAGCCGAAGGTAGGTATAAGAGAAAAAAAATTCCTTAATGCAATGCCAAAAAATATCAATGTGTGTGTAGGTTTGTATTACTCAAAATATCATTTCACTGCCTAAGGAAAAATACCAAAGTGATGTTTTTAATTTCAATCTTCACATGAAACCCTTTATTTTTATTTTTTATTTTTTTTTGGTCTCGAAGGGTATCCCCGCGGCCCCCGCCCAGCGGCCCACCCTTACACTGGTTCAGGGAGGTGCGAGCGGGAGGCGAGACTAATCCCTACGGTCACGAGATAACCAGCACCGCCCCCCTAGTGTCCGTGACGGGGTTCATACCGGGCTTGAGAGTCGATCCCAAGACCTCAGGGAGCAAACCCGAGACTTGAGACCAACTACTCTAACCCGTGGGGGCACATAGGCTCCCTTATTGCTACACATGCATATACAAGCATTATTTGAGCTCTAAACTATTCAAATATTAAGGATTTAATTAGCTATAAGATGGAAAGTTGTTGCTTAGACATAATCCATCATCTTTTACATATCTCTATTCACTTCTAGCGCTTCAGATAAATTTGTATAAATGAGACAAAAATGTGAATCTTTTATGACAAAGAAAATTCTTAAAAGGAGGGGGGAGAGAGCAAAGGGTAGGGGGCAAGAGAATGATTGAATGTATAGCAAAGTATAACATTTTGATCATTATAACAATGAAATGAATCTTAAGTTTGAAGCATTAATATCATTTACAACATTTATGATCAAGAATGAATGTAAGTAGAGAAACCTTTGCATACCTACAGATGGTACAAAATTTCATGGTTAAGTGGAAGCCTCCCATCAACAACAAGATCCAAATATCCATGTATCTATCTCAATCGAGCCTCTAAACCCTTCAAAGCTGTCAATTTTTCCACTAACCTGTTATGCACAAAAGTCAAATTTTAGAGTTATGTCACCACTAAAAATATAAGAAACAAAGCTTGCAACCAAATCCACACACAACACAATGTGGTATTCATAGAAAGTGATAGAAACAAACTAAACTTAGAACATTGGAATGGAAACAACTTCAAATTATGATGCAAAGAATGGATTCAGGGTATAAAGAATCATTTTTCTGCCACCATAGTGAAAAGTTTTAACTTTCTTTCATTTTTGCATATTGGTTTGATGCTTCAAACGATGCATTTATTATATTGAAAAGTGCATTACCTTATTGAGTTTCTCTTTGTTTCGAGAATAGTTTAATATTCTCTACTTAACAGGGCCAACCACGTGACGATGGAAGCTCATTTGGCCCCTCCCCCCCCTCACATCACTCTCAATTCCCCATACCCAATCATATAACATTAATCATTCATTCATCCATTAATAACATATAACATTCATTCATTCATCCATTAATAACATATAACATCTATTCATTACATATAACATTCATTCATTAACATATAACATATAACATTAAATTAACATATTCACATTCATTCATTAACATATATATTCATTCTTTCAATTTTTACATATTATCAAAAATATGGTTGTCATGATATGATTACAATCACTTTTATCTTTTTCTTTTTTAAAGCTAAAAAAATCTAAAGTGGAGTATCGTTTTCTAAATCATTTGTCCCCCCTTTAGTTGTTGTGCCCTCTACTCATGATCTTAATGTATGCCTAGTCGTCTACACACGACATGGATGCTGCTGCAAGGGGGTCTGCTGCAATAACAAAGAAATGTTAAACTGATATGTTTTATTATTATTGTTACAAGTATTTCATTAATTTAAAGAACATTAGAGTGGTTCTCTTTACTTGATGGATCCACATCATGTTCCTGAACTTCTGTTATAGACTCATGCTCAACATGTTGAACACCCTCTAAATCCTGATCTGTAGTTGAAACACAAAAGGTTACATTAATTAATACACCAATTGAAATTAAATATGTTTAAAAGAATATGAGAGTGGTCCTCTTTACCTGATAGGGCCACATCATGTTCCTAATCTTCTCTAGCCTGATCATGCTCAACATGTTGATCACACTCTACATGCTCTAAAGTTGAAACACGAAAGGTTACATTAATTAATACACCAATTGCAATTAAATATTTTAAAAAGAACTTTAGAGTGGTCCTCTTTAGCTGATGGGGCCACATCACGTTCCTAATCTTCTCTAGCCTGATCATGCTCAACATGTTGATCACACTCTACATGCTCTAAAGTACCAGGATGCACACCATGACCTTCATCTATAGGTTGTGATCCACCCTCACCAGGCTGCATTCCAATGTCATGTGCAGTATTATCATTGCTTGAATGTTTAAACAAAATAGGCATGTAATTACTTTATGGTGGAAATTAATATTGAATAGATTGCACAAGTATTCAATTTTAAATAAACTTTATTGAGTTTATCTACCTACGTGTCAGATGCAGTGGAAGATTGTGTTTGCCCAGTCAAGACTCTTAGGCGTCCAGCCACGGCTCCATAGCCTTGTTGGAAGGAAATCTTTAGGTTATCTTCTGTGGGAACTCTATTGAATTCAGAGCCCTACATTTTTGCATAAGATCATGAATTTTGCTTCTATGGTGTGATAAAACCAAAATTGTTTTCAATTTATAATTTAGATACAATATTTCATTTATTGATACTTATAATTTGTGCGGCTAATTTCATACAACCACCAGAGCCAAGTTTGTGTTGCCCGTGTTTTTCTAGTCTTGCCTTTGTTGCCTTCGATGTGTCGGGCAGCCTATGAAAAGTTTGAAATATGTTAGATTATGTAAAAAGAAAGAGTAATTAGTATATAATTACATTGTTGATAGTATCACATACCTTCCTTGGCCCAGTGGTGTCTTTCCTTTTTTCTTTTCAACCTTCTCCTTTCCATCTAACACGAGGTCCTTCCACTCCCTCTTCAAAATCATGGGGGGACACTTGTACTTTTTGTTCTTCTCTAAATGTGACCTATATTGGTCCCTCACATACTTTAAATAGGTACCAGCTTTCTTAAGGCCCTTGGTTTGGTTGAATGTTTTATCACCGAAGAGCACAACTAAACAATTAATGAGCTCATCTTTTAAATCTTGATTTTGGGCATTCCACTGTGTACGAATGGTGGGCACGAAGAGCTCCAATGTAATATCACTTAGATGTTTATAAAAAACATCATTTCCTGCAAAATAATCATGGGATCAATAGTCTAAAAAGAGCGATCAATAAGTAAATTTCAATTGGATTATATACAATAATAATTAAAACATTTTAAAGTACCTGGGACCTTCTCTATCTTTATGGGAACAAAATCCTCGGTCACCACAAATGTGACCAGCAATGTTCCCGTACTAGTAATATGGGAAGATCTAGGAAATGCTGCTAAAATATCACCAGTACTAGTGGCCTCTGCATCCCCAGGTACATGTCCTGATGCATGTTCTGGCATGTGTTTGCTGCCAGAGGGTGAACTAACGGATGCCTGCATGGTATGTGTTGCCGACATTTCAGACAAAAATATAGGCACGGATGATGGGGTCATATGATGTGATTTATGCACAGGAAGATCAGGATGGAAACTTGTACCAACCCCTACTCCTCAGGTAGCACTTGTAGTACCCTGATCATGGCCAGGAGCATCATGAGGAAGCAAAAAATCCTATAAAAACAACACATATTTTAGTTCATGACATAAAAGAGTACAAAATATAAAACCATGAATGAACTTATGTTATAATTAAAAACCTCATGACAACTTACTTGCAAGTTTTGTGATCTCTTAGTCAATATTTTAACCCTCTTTCTTATCTCATTTGTTTGAGGCACTATGAATAACAACTTAAATATTTCTTCATTGCATTTTTTTGGGGTCTTCCTTATCATATCGAGAGGATTTGTTGAATAAGTGATGTCATCATCACATAATATTGACTGCACCTCCCTATGGATCCTCTCCTCTACTATCGGTGCCTTTCCCCGATCAGTCGACTACAACAAGAATATTAAAAACATTATCAAAATTAACCCAATAAACTTATGAAAACAGCATAATAATAAAACATTTTGCTCGTATCTAATTTGTACAATTACAATGAGGTAAACCTGTCGAGTAGAAGCGCCTGAAGATACATCGTGATATGTGCTCTAGGCCAGAGCCTTCTCTGTATGATCAATGTCCTGCTGTGACAAAAATTAAATATAAAAAAACATTACCGAAATGAAACCAATAGACTTACGAAAAAAAACATAAGAATAAAATGGTATATTGGAGTCATTAATTGGAG
>VDFB02231486.1:59103-77527 GCA_007258455.2 Sequoia sempervirens
CTCTTAGGTCTCTCTCTATCTCTCACTCACTCCCTCTATGTGTCTCCCCTCTACCCTTAAACCCTAAACCCTAAACCCTAAACCATTAACCCTTAAACTATAAACCCTTAAACCCTCTACCCTCTACGTTTAACCCTCTACCCCTTATCTCTCTCCCACTCCCTCCCTCTTTCCCTATCTCTCTCAAGTCTAACACTCCTAGCCCCTCTCCCTCTCTCAGGTCTCTCTCTCTCTCAGTCACTCTTATATCTCTCCCCTCTACCCTTAAACTTCTATGGGTCAACCAAGCTTTGATTTCTCATGAATCTCCCATGAAAAACCCTTCATCTCTACAAAGAACAACAAATATGTGGGACGGCTCTAGAGGTCCGCCCTCCTGACGCCAACAAATATTGGGATTTTGGCTTCTAAACAATGGTTCATAATATTGGCATCCAGTTTAGGGGGTTCAATGATAAAATCCTTGTGAGAGATCTCCCAACCCTTAGAACAAGGGATTTACACATCATAAAGACACTGGGGGAGAGTTATCATGCACCGCTTCCCATTATTTACAATTTTCATTGTAACCACGAATTTATATAGTGGTTTGGAAGAGCTTGGATTATGCTCGTTACCACTTGGGTCATTCCCTTGGGGTGAGTAATTTTTCCCACCAAGGCAAGCCCTCTAAAGGTGAACAATAGCGAGTAAGTTCATCTGTAGTTTGATCAATCTTTGTTTGTGTGAACAAAGAGAGAACACACGCGATGCCTTTTCTCACACTAGCAAGATTTGTTCAATTTAATAAACCCAAATTTGAAATGTGGAGGCAATATTTTAGACAACCTAATGCCATTAAAATTATTTTGATTCTCAAGATCGTCGTGAAGCACAAGAGAATTGCATACACATTCGAATGATAAGAGTTTGTAGAGAAGATTACAAAACAAAACAAACACGAATGATTTTTAGTCCTCAAAAGCAATATATGAGTTCTTTTTATAGCACCAATTTGAGTGTGAAAGTTGATTGTTCAATTTTAGATCAAAATTTAAATTTTAGTAAGTATCTAAGGTTCAATTTTAACCAACTTGACAAAGCTTGAGTTGTGGGTTAATTTTAAGTCCAAATTGAATCTAGTTAGTCCTAGAAATTGAAATGCAGAAATTAAAGCTCAAGATTGTCACAAAGAGCATTAAAAAATGCTTTTAAGACTTCAAATTTTGAGCCTCCCCTGCTTCCTGCAAATGTGGCACTGAAATGCAAATGCGGCGCTCTCCAAATGTCAAATGTGGTGTTGAAAAATAGATGTGGTGCTCTGGTGATTGCAAATGCAATGCTCTACATAAACAAAGAGCACGAATGCGGTGCTGTTACAAATGTGACACTCTGTGGTGAGAATGTTAGACAAAAGATAGAGGGTGCATATGTGACGTTGAATCAAAAGTGGTGTGACAAAGGCATGCATATGTGGCGTGACATGGTGAATGCAGCGTTGTATGTCAAAAGCAGCGCTCTATGACGTCACATTTGCAGAAAGGCAGCGTCGCATTCTTGTGTCTGTAAAAAATGAAGAAATTAGGTGAAATTGAACATGTTAGATTGCTCAACCCTCCTTCTAGTGCCAAAATGTGAGCACAAAACCTACACAAGCTAACAAGAGATCATCAAACAAGAGTCAAACATGTTAGAAAAGTAAATCTAATGCTCCCTATGAGATTCTTTAGCCAAAGTCAAAGAAAACATGAAAATAACAAGAAACTTAATGAAAGATAACATGTAAATCAATTTGAACTAGCTAAACCTCCATCCCATAGGGGGAGTGGTGCTCTTCTGATGTGGAAATAAGCCCTTTCCCAATCCATTTGATAAGCTTGATGATTGAAGATGATACAAGGATAAAATTGACTATAATCTAGCTATGATGCTTGAAAATGATGGAAATCTATGAACTCAAATGACTATAATGGAAATGCATGAAGTTGTGGATCCATATTATGAAAATGATGCCTCTATTTATAGAAGCCAAGGGTTGAAGAATGGGAGGATTTGATGAATGTGGGATATGTTAAGAGACAATGAGAATGTGCCAAGTGTCACAATTCTATTGGATGAGGGTGGAGCACATTTTGGGAAATGTGTGAGTGGCGGAGGATGGAAGAGAAGTAAATGTTGTTGGTTGAGAATTTGAAATTGGTGTAAGAGGAATTGAATGAGATTTGAGAGGATGTAAGAGGATTTGAAAGGTTTTGAGAGAATTTATTGCAAATGTAAGAGGATGTGATAGATTTTTGAAATCCTTTGGAGGGAAATTGAATGAGAGGTTGTTGAGAGGAATATTCCTTGGAATATGCATTGGTGAGGGAAAATAGATGAATTAAATAATTAATTGAAATTATTTTCATGTGCAACCTAGTTAGTTGACCATGGTTGATTTAATTCTTGAAGAGTTAAAAGTTGGAGGATTTGATAATGGTGATTAGAAAACTAATTTCAGGATTAATCAATCCAAAATTAATTAATTGGAGAGAAATGGGAGATGTGACATTTGATTTGATTGATTTTAATCAAATGAGAGGATTAAAGAGGATTTAATTAAATTATTTGATTTAATTAAATAGGATGAATAATTAGTTAGAAGAAGGGTGAATTAATCAATAAATTTAATTATTCGATTAATGGCTAAATTTGCTAATTTTAATTAAATAATGTTGATTATTCAATTAATTGATCAATTTGAAGTGATTTTAGAAGAAATGGTGTTAGTTGATCAGAATCAAATGCATAGTATCAATCAGGACTTTTTACATGTCTACACATGCATATGTACACATAAATACAATGATTTTATACCAAGATATTTTCCAATTAATTCAACCTAATTTTCATTGTTGTTTAATAAATTCGAGTGCAGCTGCAATGCATGAGTGCACATAGTAGAAATTAACCATAAAATGCAAAGATGTAAAAAACTATAAAAGATATAGGAACTTACAAACGCTTTGTTTTTCAATTCCAAAATTAGTCAAGGACTTAGCACGATAGTGTTCTTGTCATGATTAAGAATGAAAGTAATATTTCCTCGGCATGCATGCACTGCAACTGCACTTGAATTTATTTGAAAAAAAAAGAAAATTAGGTCTAACTAATTGGAAAATTTTTGGGTGTAAATTGATTAAGTCTATGCTTGTTTAAAGGGTCTATGTCTATTGTATTGGGACCGAAAGATGAGGCGTTTGTAAGCTCATGTGTCTTTTACAGTGTCATTTTGTAGTTTTTTACACATTTGTATTAGGCAGCAGACAAGCGAAAAAATCAAAGTGTAAAAGATAGAGTAACTTACAAACATCACTTTTCTCATTTCCAACACCATATATGGAAACCCTTCCAACAGACACAAATTTCAGCCCCATCAAACAACCTGAGCAAATGAACAAGCAACACAAATACCACTTTGCTCAATAGACTTAAAACATCACACCATAACCTAGTAATGACGAGTGCACTTCAGTCTGGTCACAATAAATGAGAAGACACAAATAGCAAATGCAAATGTACTACTCAAGACACCATGCATCCCCAGGAAGAGTCCATGCCAAGACATGACTATACAAACAAACTCATGAAATATTTCCAATAGCAAAGCTCCCTACAATAATTATTATTATTATTTAAAAAAATTAGAAAATGCCAAAACCACGAGGAAAATTACACCTGCCAATCACAAAATTGCAAGAACAAAAGAAAAATCACTTTTTCTAAATATTCCCCAAAGCATCACCAAAACTATATCTTTATTTTTTCGGTGCCATTCCCCAAGCACAATTTTAATATGCAAGATTGAGGCAATAACATTAGTTCCCCGCCTTATAAAGGTAGGGACTAAAAATACTAAACAAAGATATTTGAAAGATTTGAAAATTTTATCATTAAGAATTGAAGAAATATTTTCTCCTGACATATGCATTGCAACTACATTTCAATTTATAAAATGAAAATGAAAATTAGGTCTAATCAGTTGGAAAATATTTGGATGTAAAATTATTAATTTCGTGTTTGTTGAGAGGGCTTTGATATGGTTTTCCTCTTGCACTTGCTATTTTTGTGCATGCATAGCATTCTAATAACATGCTTATGCATATATAGTGTGCCAATTTTGTTTAATATCAATAGAATGGAATGCAACTCTCGTTAATGACTTCTACTATAAACTTTAATGAATTGTAGTGTTTATTCATTTCCTTACACTGGCTCTTAGAGAGGGAAAGTTGGAAAAAAGTTGTCACACTGTCATTTGGGTGTTGTTTACTCACTTGCTTAGATTGTTTGATGAGACATACATCTTTGTTTGTTGACAAGATGTGTATCTTCCATCTTCAAAACAAAGAAAGAGTTTATTGTAATTTGATGTGTATGAAATCTATGTCTATTGAGAAGGTTTATACATATCATATTCAAATCCAAAAAAAAGTGATTTGTAAGTTCCTATATCTTGTTCATACTGTTTTTTTGCATTGTTTTTTCATTTTCTCAGGAAAACTGATCAATATCAAAACTGTGTCTCTTACCAGGGGTTATTTCTATCATGTTCAAAACAAGAAACAAGTCATTTGTAAGTTTTAACATCATTTACATTGTTGTGCTCTATTTTTTCCTTTCTCTTCCCTCTTTGACTGCCTTTACAAGTCATTGTCTCATCTTCAGTTGCAGATTTAACACCATAATTCATCAATGTTTGCTTCTTTGTTGTCAATAACTAACAAAGCATTTGATGGACTTAAGTGCACTCCCCATTAATGAATTTAGGTATCAAGCTCCTGTCCTTGTTGCCCCCTCAAAAGCACTGAAAAACACATTTGTAACAATTTATTCATTTTGGATTTCTTCTATATTAAACAATTTCTCTTTCTAATATTTACATGTTTTATGCTTTCAACTATTACTTGCATAACCTAATTGCTACTTTAAATCTCTCTATGCAGTTACCTATATCAATGAAGTTTGATAAGGATGCTTAGTTGGTGTCGGTTGATATTCATGCACCTATAACCACAATGAAATTATCATTTCTACATACATCAAGTTGACTGATTCTATGTACATTAAACTATTTGGATTCCCATAAATTATACATTACATTATTTATTGGAATATATCAGATATCATATTTTTCATACACGCTAATTAGTCGAGCATATTTATCTTGGGTTTGATACAAACACTTTATTAATACAAGTGTTCATACAAAGTTCATTTGAATTCATTTTCATTCTGGCTAGTGGTATTTTCCTCCTGCTTTTCCCATTCTCGTGATTTTTTTTAATAATAATAATTATTCTAGTGAGCTTTTCCATTGGAAATATTTGATGAGTTTTTTGATATACTCATGTCTTGGTATGCATTCTTCTTCATGAAGAATTCACATGATAATGTACGGTTCATGATCAAGAATGGAAGTAATATTTCCCCTGCACACATGTAATGCTACTGCACTTGAATTCATTAAATGAAAATGAAAATCAGGTCTAAGTAATTGGAAAATGTCTGGATGTAAAAATCATTAAATCTATGTCTACTAGTAGGGCGACTACAAAACAAGGCATTTGTAGCTTCACATGACTTTTACAATGTTGTTTTATAGTTTTCCCACTCCTCTGTATTTTACTGGCTAATGTCTATTGTTTCTTGTTGTATGCATTCTTTGTGCACATGCATTGCAATTTCCTTTATATATATGTGTGTGTGTTCATTTCCACTAAACATAATAATACATAGTTACTATATATACAAAATTTATCTAACTTCATCTCATCACAACACAACTTCGACTCTTTGCAATCATGGGTTGCTTTCTGTTGTCGAGTTAAATACTTAACACCTTAATTCATTAATGTTGATTTCTCTGCTACCCATGATTAAGAATGGAAGTAGCTAGTTGCACTTCAATCTATTGGGTGAAAATGAGAATTATTTGTATTTGAAGTATTTCTTGGGCTTGAAGTTTAAATTTTGTTGAGCAAAGTGTTATTTGCATTGTTTTCTCATTTTCTATGTGTATACATAGATATGTATTTACATAAATATACAGAATATACTGAGAAAGCCATGAAATATTTCCATTAGCAAAGCTCCCTACAATAATTATTATTAAATAAATAAATTAGAAAATTTCAAAACCACGAGGGAAATACCTGGAGTGAATAAGAAAATTGCAGAAACGAATGGGAGAAGGTGTTTGCAAGTTGCTATATGTTTTACATGATCATTATCTATTTTATTTCTTTGTCTCTGTAACACTTTTTATTACTTAATCTATGTTGCGCAGTTAGGGACTTAACACCATAATCCAACAAGCAATTTTTTTTCCTACTTGCATTTTTTGTGTTAATGTCTATTCTTTGCTATCCTTGACTGCTTTTATGGGTTACTATCTCTTTTCAACTTAAATACTTAACATCATATTTCATTAATGTCAATTTATTTGCTAGCCATAATTAAGAATGGAAGTGGCTAGCTGCAATTCAATCTATTTCATGAAAATGAGAATAAATCATATTTGAAATAGTTCTCGGCTTTGAAGTTTTAACTTTCTCAACCAAAGTATTATTTGCATTATTGTTTCATTTGCTCAGGTTGTTTATGTTAGTGTATTTATGGATTAGTCTTTCTTTTTTCAGTTAAAAACTGAACTTGATAGAAACATGTCCACCTATTCAAGATAAACCCAGTGCTCTATCCATCTCTTGATACATGGACACCATGCACATATTGGAAAAATGACTGTGTATATCATTGATGGATAAGTTGCATTGTTCATAGTAGTTGACATGTCCCATTGGAAATTGGAATGCATGCATATATATATATTTTATTTACTATTAAGATTGATAGATGTCTTCATAATAGAAGCAATAACTTGCTGCTATAAGACAATAAACAGATGTAGTTAAAAAATTAAAAAATCACCTAAAACAAATAGGATTTTGATCTTTGTCTTTGTAGCTACCTTTTTGAGATGCAATTTTTGAACATTTGAAGAAGCAACACCAATGCCCACATTCATGCCAGTAGACAAAATATAGTTGGGGGTCACCAGCCAAAAGCCAACCACGATTAAAACATAAATTGGAATAGTCACTACTGCATTTCACACAGATCATATCACCTTCACTAGAGAACATCTAACAAGAACATGTCCATAACACATAATAAATATGAAACATAAAAAAATCATGGACTATGATAAAAAAAAAACCTAAATTGTTATCTATTACTGAATCCATGCATTTGGAAAAGCTACAAAGTCTCACTAAATAGACTGTGCATTTGTAAGATCATTTCCATAATCTTCTAAAGAGCATAACAAAACTATATAAGCAAAAATAGAAAAAGGTGTTGCATTGTCTATTGTAACTTTAATGCCCATACTTCACTTGGTCCAGGGAATATTTAAAAGTGAATATACAAGACAAAATAGTTAAAACCTTACTGACATGATAGCTAAACTTCTCAATGTTTATCTCTACCTCATGATCAATTGAAATTGTCATAGATGCAAATTCCTCTCCAATTTGATTGTCTTCTTCTATGCAAAACTTTAAAATTGGTTCAAATAGAAGGTCACAGACATATACTACAATGTATTAACTATGACTGTTAAGCATCAAAAAAATAAATGACATTGCAATTTACCTATTTTTTTCTTTATACATGGCTAGTGACAATATCTGTGAATGCATAAACTGCTTCAGAGTAAACTTCTCCATGTTCTTTGCACCAGTGCATCAATTTGTACAACCGAGGTAAGTTTACAATCAATAAAAAATTGGCATAGATACCTGCAAAATCGATGCCAACTGCAAAACACACTATGCCATGTTTATACACACACACACATACATATACATATACATATACATACACACACACACATATACATACACACACACATATGTATACATGCATATATATGCACACATATATATATGTAGATATAGATATATATATATATATATATATACATACATAGGTATATATGTCTACATTTATATACACACACATATATAAACAAATATATATATGTAAAAAAAAATATGCATAGATGGACACATATATATACACACACATACATATATATATATATACATGCAACTAAATATATATACATATATATATGTATGTATATGCACTCGTATATACATATGTGTATGTGAGTGTATATATAAATGCATATAGGTATACTTGTATACACACACGCATGTAAATACATATATAATATATATACATATGTATATATACCTTTTTTGTACACATATCTATATCAACATACATACAAATGGAAATATATGTGTATATAAATATATATAGATACATATATATATGCATACACATAAACACACACACACACACATATATATATACACATACACATGCTCCTGCTATTGCAATCATGGTTATGACAATGTTGTTGGTATTGCCTCTTCAAATGTCACAAAACTACTCCTCAAAAAGCTATCTAGAATCACGAGCATCAAAATCCTATTTACTTGAAATGTTTTTTGACTTTCTTTGCTACATCTATCGATTGCCTTATAACATTAAGGTATTGCTTCTATTATCAAGGAACCTATCAATTTTAACAGTGAATAAAATCTATGCAATCATGCATTGCAATTTCTAATTAGACATGCCAACTACTACAGACCATGCAACCTATGCTCATTTTAGAATAGTTATGAATCATCTCAATAGACATAGATTTTACACCAAATATTTTTCAATTACTTAGGATTAATTCCCATTTCTTAGATTTAAGTGCAATCGACATGCATGTTTGATAGATAAAAGATTAGTTTCATTGTTAATGATCACTAACAAAGAGATCACAAATGTTTGTTTTTTTGACAAGTTATATTGTGAACAAATAATTTGTCAAGATGATTAGACAATCCAAGCAATGCTTTTCCCAATAGTGTTAAAACCTTGTGGAGGAATTGATTAATGCCAACTATATTTCAATCCACTGGCAGTGAGAGGAAATTAGTGACTAGGAAATGCTAAAAGTCCATGTTAAAACAACACACATTGAATTTTGTACTTACCTAAGATTTATACTTAACCATAGTTAGCAAGATTTATGAATTCCATTGTTAACTGTTTAACTCAACAACAAAGACCAGGTCATGAAAACAGTCAAAGATGGCAAAGAATACACCTTAACACACAAAATACAAACAACAAAAAACAATGCACATTAAGCCATAAAATAGAAGAATGTAAAAAAACTATAGAACAACATTGTAAAAGATATATGAAGTTACAAATGCTTTGTCTTTCCCTCCCCATACAATAGACATAAATGCTTTCAATAGACACATATTTAATGATTTTATACCCAACCATTTTGCAATTACTTAGAGCTAATTTTCATTTTCATTTTATAGATGTCTTTGTGGTGCCCGGAAAAGAAGATGACATTAATGAATTATGGTGTTAAGTATTCTAGTGAAGAATAGAGACTGTTCCATAAAAGCATTCAAAGATAGGGAAGATTAGAGAATAACCCACATGATGCAGACATCAAGAAATAATAGACATTAACCATAAAATGTAGAGATGTAAAAACTATAAAATGACATTGTAAAGGATATAGGAAGTTATAAATGCCTGGTTTTTTGTTTCTAATACAATAGACATAAACACTCTCAATAGGCACAAATTTCACTGTCTCAATTGTTCTACACAATTTGGAAATTGTTTAATCTCTTCTATTCCCTATCAATCGGTGTTCTTATGGATGAATCTCTATTTTTTGCAATTTTTTCATTTGTTCCTGATATTTTCATCTTTCTTTTGTATTTCTCTAATTCAAATCTATTGTGTGTTCATGAAAGAGTGATAGAAATTGGAAGATGTCTATCTATTCAAGATATGTCTAATTTTCCATGGATCTAAGAAAAAGAAAAAACAACACAAATAATACTTTTCTCAACAAGTTTAAAACATCACACCATAACCCACTAATGATAGCTGCACTTCAGTCTAATCACAATAAATTAGAGCTCGCATATTAAAAAATGAGAAAGCCATGAGGAAAATACTAGCAGCCAATGAGAAAACTAATAAGAAAACTGTGAGAGGGACATAGAAATAAAATATAAAATGACAATGATACATGCACATGCATATATATATGCATACGAACATACATATTATGCATACACACATATACAAATATATATATATATATATATATATATATATACACATTTTATTTACATGTTTTTGCAATTTCCTCATTGGCTTTTGCCATTTTCAACACGGGAAACTAATGTTATTGCCTCAATCTTGCATATTAAAATTGTGCTTGGGGAATGGCGCCAGAAAAATAAATTTATGGTTCTGGTGATGTTCTAGAGAATATTTAGAAAAAGCGATTTGTTTTTTGTTCTTGCAATTTTGTGATTGGAGGCTATAATTTTCCTCATGGTTTTGGCATTTTCTAATTTTTTTTAATAATAATAATTATTGTAGGGCATACAGGAACAGCTACTTCCATTCTCAAAGTCCTTTACTTGAGATAGTCTAAACTCAACACATAATCCATTAATGGAAAGTGCAATTGAATCTATTTATAGCAAATAAAAATTAGACTCCTTCAACTTAAATTACAAAATATAAATTTAATTACGAAAACATGAAAATAAAAATTAGATTAAATTGATAGCATGTGAAACAAAAATGCATGAAACATCATTATCCCAACATATTCAACCTCATTAATATTTAGCAAACAATTACAGCTAGATCAATTATAGAGATTTTCTCAAAATTTGGACTTCAAACATTTTTCAAATTTTTCTTTCATAACTAAAGACATATTTAACTGGATTTTAAACCATCAACTTTTATAATACATAAAATAGTATTATATAATTTGCAATTATTCTGCAAGAAGAAATAAACTTGCATACTCTCTTACCTAGATCGCATGAAAGTTTTCAATCTACCTTTAGTTATGAAAATAGACATTTTCCAATTACTTAGACCTTATATTCATTGTCATTAAAAAAATTCAAGTGTAGTTGCAATGAATGCATGCAAACAACATGCATTAACCTATAAAATGCAGAGATGCAAAAAACTATAAAAAGGATACTGTAAAAGACATAGGAACTTACAAACACATGCAACTAGGTTGTAAGGAAATAATGGAGTGCATGTAGTGAAAACTCCATAACAGTAGTGCCTTCGGTAACTTTCATTTCGATTAAGTTGCCTCAAAGACACGTACAACTATGTCCTAAAGTGGAAACAAACATAGTTATTTCCACATTAATACTTCTAAGAGAAACACATGTAAGTTCAACAACAATCAACAACACAGATGAAAGATACTACAAAAAATAGAACACAAAGATTTTACATGGGGAAAATCCTTTCAGATAAAAAACCCCACACTCCAAAGATCGAGCCATTGTATTATTCAGCAAAAAAATGGTTACAGTACAATTTAGGCTCTTAGCCTTTCAGAGATTACATCTTGTTAATTCTGGATACAACTGGTAGCAAAATCTCCCAGGGAGATCAATCATGGCATTCATGATCAAGAGAGATTCTAGCACAACTCTGCCTCTCTCTTCCTTTGTTTTGACCTCATGGCCTCAGCCTTTTGGCCAGCCACTCGGTCCTCACTATCTCTCTCTTGCTCTCGGCTCTTCAGCTCATTGGTTTCTTTGCCCCCTCATTCAGAACGTCCAGTGCATACGTTTATACATTCGTTCTCTACAGGCTCTATGAAATCGTTATTTTCCAACTATCAGATCAGAACACACGAATCATCCAACCTAGCCACCTTAGATGTTTCCACTTCCTTGTGCTTTTTTCTTCCACATAGAAACGGTTCAGCAAACGGTTCACATCCTGCTTTCTCTGATTTGTCCAAATCGCACCACGTCGGATAGTCTTCACTCAGTCAAAGGCATTCAACTTGTGTCGCATGTCGGTGAGACACTAACCGTGTCTCCCTGATGCCATAGAGCCCATATTGTCTTTGTCACCAAGAGTCTTCACTATAGGTAAGACGTTATGTCGAGTCCAGAAAGCTATCACTCAGACTTCACCGTGTTGCCAAGACATCACTCCGATGTTCACAAGTTACATCGACATCAGTATTCTCATCGGCGAGACAATCGCCACGATGAGACATCATACCAATGTTCCAAAGTCATAGCGATGTGAGCAACAATCGGCAAGACAACCATCTTTCGCTGAGACATCTCTCTAAGCCTTCATGTTATACCGAACACTGAGCAGTCGCCAAGAGTCATACCGACATTAGGTTTCCCATCGGCAAGACAATTGAGTTCGCTAGGAGTTCACACCGAGCCTCCAAGTCATACTGGCCTTAGCAATGCCATCAACGAGACTTTCCACATTTGGTAAGACAACATACCAAAACACATATGTTACACCGAAGTCTCCTGTCGGCCAGACATACCACTCGCCAAGAGGTCACACTGAGACTCTTAAGGTTACACCGACAGTTGAAAAGACATTTGTCTTCACCAAGACCCTACACCGAGCATCACATGTCATGCCGAGGACCTTTTACTATTAGCGAGACCAACACCTATCGCCAAGACTTCACGTTGAAGTCTCCAGGTTACCCCAAGCCCACCTTTCACTAGGAGTCATGTCGAACGCATCCCACACCGTCGGTGAGACAAACACCCATCGCTAAGACTTCATAGCGAAGCCTTCAAGTCATACCGATGTGTTCCACTATCGGCGAGAGAATCAACCTTCGGCAAGACTTCTTACCGAGGTTTCCATGTTATCCCGAAACCACTATTCACCAAGAGTCACACCGAACCGATGACCCCACGTGTTGTTGGCAAGACTTCCGATATTTGATGAGACATCATATCAAAACAAGCCTTTCGGCCAAGGGTCTCCCCGATGTCTTCGAGTTTTACATTGTCACCAAGACAATCCTTCATCGTTGAGACTTCATATCGAGACCCTTAAGCTACTCCGAGTGTATACAGTCGGCTGGACATCTCCCAATCGCCAAGATATCTTCCTGAATGTTCAAGTCACCCCGATGACTACAATTGGCGAGACATCTCCCTATCGCTAGGACCACATACCGACACACTTGAGTTACCCCGATGGCTCCAAGAGAAAACATATTAGTGAGACAACCCTCCATCGCTAAGACTTTATATCGAAGCAAACGGGTTACACCAATGATCTAGTCACCATACGTCACACCGACATATGCTAGGCACTTGATAACAAACCCTTCTGTCGTTGAGACATTCCCACTCAGCAAAGGGTTACAGCGAATGCACCAAGTCATAGCGATAGGCTCCTTCGCCAAGACAAAAGCAAATTCACAGCGACATGAGCAAAACACAAGATTACTAAACTGTCAGTCGGCCAGACACCAGGAATGTCACAACGACCATGCTTTCTTAGAGGTTTCAGCCTGTGAGATTGAGGCACATTTTCCAACATAAGTATTTCCATTCTTAATCATGGCTAGCAAAGAAATCAACATTAACGAATTACACTGTTAAGTATTTAATTCAACAATAGACACTAACTTATACAAGCAATCAACGATAGAGAAGAATAGACATTAACACAAAAAATACAAAAAACTATAAACAATACACATTAACCCATTAAATGCAAACATGGAAACATGGAAACCACTATAACATGACACTATAAAAGGTATACCAAGTTAGCAATGCTTCGTTTCAACACACACAAATTTAATGATTTTATACCCAGATATTTTCTAATTACCTGGACCTAATTTTCATCGCTATTTAATAAATTCAAGTGTCATTGCAATGCAATGCATATGTGCAGAAAAAGAAAACAACAACATTTTTCAATTACCTAGACCTAATTTTCATTTTTTGTTAAATAAATTCAAGTGCAGTTGCAATGCATGCATGCCCAAGAAATATTACTTTCATTCTTAATCATGAAAAGCACACTATCGTGCTAGCTCCTTTACTGAACAAGAAAGACTAACCCATAAATACACTCAGACAAACAACCTAAGCAAATGAGAAATCAACACAAATAACACTTCGCTCGACATAATTTAAACTTCAAGCCCAAGATATACTTCAAATACGAACAATTCTCATTTTCAACCAATAGATTGAAGTGCAACTAGCTAAGTTTACATTCTTAATCATGGGTAGCAGATAAATCCACATCAACGAATTATGATGTTAAGTATCTAACTCGACAACAACCAACAACCCATAAAAGCAGCCCATGATTGCAAAGGACAGAACAAGAAAGAATAACCCATATTTACACTCATAGAAACAACCTGAGCAAATGGGAAAACAACACAAAAAATACTTTTCCCAACAAAATTAAAACTTCAAAACCAAGAAATATTTAATGAAGTGCAACTAAGTATTTCACTGGACAACAGACACTAACCCATAAAGAATAGCCAATAATTAATAAATTCAAGTGCACTTGCAATGCATGAGTGTACACAATAGAAATTAACCATAAAATGCAAAGATACAAAAAAAATAAAACAACATTGTAAAAGATATAAGAACTTACAAAGGCCACCTTTCTTGCTTCCAATCTGAGAAAACCAACAGGTAAACAAAAAAAATCAAAGTGTAAAAGATAGAGTAACTTACAAAGGCCACCTTTCTCGCTTCGAACATAGTAGATGAAAACCCTCCCAACAGACACAAATGCTAGCCTCATCAAACCACTTGAGCAAATGAACAAACAATGTGAATAACAGTTTGTTCGATAGACTTAAACCTTCACACCATAACCCACTAATGATGGTTACACTTCAGTCTACTCACAATAAATGAGAAGACACAAATAGTAAATGAAAATGTACTACTCAAGATGCCATGCATCCCATCAATAGTCCATGGAAAGACATGACTATACAAACAAATTGATGAAATATTTTCAACAATAAAGCTCCCTACAATAATTATTATTATTAAAAAAAATTAGAAAATGCCAAAACCACGAAGAAAATTACACCTGCCAATCACAAAATTGCAAGAACAAAAAAAAATCGCTTTTCCTAAATATTCCCCAGAACATCACCAAAACCATATCTTTATTTTTCTGTGCCATTCCCCAAACACAATTTTAATATGCAAGATTGAGGCGATAACATTAGTTCCCTGCCTTATAAAGGCAGGAACTAATAACCTATAATACATATTAATATAAATAGATAAAATCATAATAGTTTATATAATATATATTATTATATAAATATATCTTAAAGGAGAGTTCCTACAAAATAAAATAACCTATAATATATATATATATATATATATATATATATATATATATATATATATAAAGTGGCAAGCCACTGAAATTTTATTGAAATAGTAAGAGAATTACAAGTCGTTGCTTCTAGAGAGAAGAATACATAGGTTATGAGGAAGAAGATAACAAAGGAGCCACCAAAGCATAAATGAGATACAATCGACTTGGCAAGACAAGGCCAACTAGCACCAAAAGCAAGAGAAAAGCATCAATATTAAGTGGCAATCAAAGAAATGCAACCAAAGTGCCAATTATATGATGAGGCCATTAAATACAGGAAGCAAAAATCTACAAAACAAAAAGTGTAGTAGACACAAAAAAGGTGGCAAAAGAGAATCGAAGCACCTTGAAGCCCAAGAAAGGAGGGTGGCACCAGAAGTTGGCAAAGCACTAAGAAGCCCAAGCGTGATAAACCTATGTAAGCTGAAACCAGCAAGAATCTGCCCCAAGAAAAAAGGTAATCCTATAAAACAAAGGTCAAAAAACAAACAAGGAACCCAACGACATGTAGACAAAAAGAATTAGACCAAATCAAGTACAACTATCTGCAAAAGAAGCAATATCAGCCAGAGGAGGGAAGAAAGGCACATCATGTGGTTTGACCAATGCATGTTGAATTAGGAATTGTACTGCATCAAAGAGATTTTGCAGAGAATAACAAGTGGAATTAAATTCCCGTAGATAGTCTGTTAGAAACACAAGGGTAGACAACTCAGAGGGGGGTGAATCAATTATCATAGAGATTATACAAATTAAAATTATTCTTAGATCTGATATATAAACATGAAAGCATAAACAATCACCACATCAAAAACACACATAACACCAAGATTTTTTACGTGGAAACCCTGTTAGGGTAAAAACCACAGTGGAGGTTAATCCACAAGATTATACCCTGTTAAAAGTATAAAAGAATTATAAATGGAGAATGCACATGCATTCAGGAACACTGCCTAGAGCTCACTACTCAAATACAAAAGGATTACTACCCAAAAGTAGACTCATTGTCTTACAGTCTCATTTGGATTACATCTAGAAGATTTTGAACTGAGAAAATAACATCTTATAATGCCTAATTACAGTTTCGGTTAAACACATAAACACTTTCTTCTGCTCACTCTTCTTCACACTTTACTTCTGCCTTTGAAAGATTAGAATGTTGTTCGTACACAAAACTCAGCATATATCACACACCATGCCTTCAAATGGTATAAACAATCGGTCATATATATCCACAACTAAGGATAACATCAACTACATGTCGGCCCAACAAAATATAAAACGTGTACAAATTGTTGGCCTCAATAAATAAACAATTATCAATGCGCACCAAAAAATGTTAGACAAAACATAGTAAGGACCCAAAACAACATGTCTTGAACACAAAACACCTTAAACAATTATTCCTTGAAGATCCACAACACGCTACATTCACCTTGTCAACCATGATCATGAAAAACATGAACTCACAAAAGAAAATCACCAATCGCGAACACAACGATCAATGCGGACCAACGACATAGATATAGCATGATCTAGAAACATCCACAAGCATCATGAATCACCACAGAAATATCCTCAACAACTCAAATTACTAGAATCACATCATCTTCTTTCAGGAACACCAATTAAAGCAACAAAACAACTATCAGAACACAGATACTCATAACTCAATCAAATCTTCATGTGAACCTCTGAAACTTCATATGGATAAACTAGATATACTTGTCAAAAAACCCTTTAATCCACAACCTCTTCTCATCAATATACTAAGCTAGCCACTATATTGAACTTCACTGCATCACTGACAACTTGCAACTTATTTTATTACAATTTTCTCAATATCTTCAACATATACAACCTTAAATAGATTAATGACAATAGTGTTGACATCAATGACAACCACATATCAGCAATATCCAACAATCTCCCCCTTTGTCATTGATGGCAACACATGATGTGAAAAACACCATCAACGCAACTTTATCTTAGCACTTTCTCCCCCTTAGATTTTGACTATTTTCTCCTTAACTCTTTCACAGTTTTTCACATGACTATTCTCCCCCTTTGACATCAATGAAAAAGATGCACATTATCTTTCTCCACACAAGCTCTGGACCACATTTCTGAACATTTGACTACTCCCCCTGAGTAGCAGCCACCACAACATAAATCCAGATCACAAGATATGACTATGAAATGCATAGATTGATGCAAGCCAATGCATCTTACTTCTGATTAGGAGGGGTAATCACCCCTAGCTTCCCTCTGAGATACTCAAAAGTATCCTTAGGAAAAGGCTTGGTAAATATATCTACAATCTGTTCATTAGTGGGAACATACTCCAATCTGACTTCCTTTTCACTCACCTTCTCTCTCAAAAAGTGAAAATTGATAGATATATGCTTGGTCTTTTAATGCAACATCAGATTCTTAGAAATGTTAATTACACTTGAATTATCATAGAATATAGCAATACGTTCATCATACACAACTTTGATATCTTTCAACATCTGCTTCATCCACAATACTTGAGTACAATTGTTAGTAGCAACAATGTATTATGCCTCTGTAGTAGATAAAGAAATGGCATTTTTCTTCTTAGTTAACCATGAAATCAACTTCTTTCCCAAGAAAAATGCACCACCACTAGTAATCTTTCTGTCATTCACATCTCCTACCCAATCAACATTAGTAAAAGCACCCAAAGTAAGGTCATCTTCTTTGGGATACCATAGGCCAAAATCAACTGTCCCCTTCAAGTACCTAAAAAATCCTCTTCATAATTGTCACATGAGATTCCTTAGGATCAACTTGAAATCTTGCAACAATGGATATGACATTCATGATATCATGTCTAGTTTGAGTCAAATAGAGCAATCCACCAATCATGGATCTATATCTATTCTAATTTGTTTTAGGAGAATCATCATCTTGTGTTAACTTACATCCGGTCACCATAGGTGTACCAATTGGATTTGAATGTTCCATACCAAACTTCTTTAGCAATTCTTTCACATACTTGGACTGAGATATAAAGATCCCTCTATCTAGCTAAGTAATCTTCAATCCCAAAAAGAAT
>VDFB02231487.1:0-13810 GCA_007258455.2 Sequoia sempervirens
GCCTAAATTTAAAAGTTAAAACTAAAACTTAGTAAAATAAAAAAATTAAAATTTTTAATTTTTTTATAAATTTAATTTGATTATGTGGCATGCCTCTTGGGCCCTGGCTCTTTGTGCTCTGCAATGTGGAAGCACAGGCAAGGAATGTGAACTGTTTACAGTTTGACAGAAAATGTGGAAGCACAGGAAAGGCATGTGAACTGTTTGACTGATTTTTTCAGTCAAACAATTCACAGGCCTTGCCTGTGCTTCCACATTTTCACATTTTCATTTTAATTTTTAATTTCAGTCAAACAGTTCAATTATGAATTATGTGACTGTCAAACAGTTCACATGCCTTGCATGTGCTTCCACATTTTGCAAAGCAAACAGTTCACATGCCTTGCCTGTGCTTCCACTTTATAGGTCTGATTTTTAATTTTTTTTTTTACATCGTAGGTCTGATTATTTTTTATTTTTTAACATTGTTTTTGCAGCATCATCATCATAATGAGTTCACAGTCACACAACAAAAGTGATGATGAACCAGACATTCAAAGTGCAAATGATTCATCAGATGATCTTGACTTTCAAATAAGAGGGGAGGCTGAGGGTGAAGTTCAACCACAAGTACAACATGGCTCAGCGTCAAATACTCAAACTACCACAAGTTCCATTGGTAGTAAAGATAATAGCTGCCCTTCAGAACTCCTTCAAGAATGGGCCAAGGGCCCCTTTGATCCAAAAAAACCTTTAAAACAATTTGCATCCAAGATAGCAGCAAAGCCTGGGGCAACTGGGGGCACTAGATTATGGAAGTGTCACATGTGTGAGCTTACATGGTTTGGCAGCATTACAAGAACTAATGCACATTTTCTTCTTGTTTGAGGCAAAGGTGTAGATGTATGCAAAGCTGTGGCAAATAATTTGAAGTACAGGGTTGAAATTTTAAAATTATGGGGTTGTAGTGAGGATGAAGTGCCTACATCTGCTACATTGCAACGTAAGAGTATGGGTGATCAGATTTCAGCAGTGTCTACTTCTATTTTGCAAAGTCAAAGGCCACCAAATCCGTTCAGTTCAAGTGCAGCAGAGCCTAGGGGGAAACGTAAGATGGCATCTTCACAACCTTTAGCAAGTTTATTCAATGTGCAGGCAAAGGATGAGGCAGATGATGCCATTGGCAAATTCTTCTTTGCCAATGGCATTCCATTCCACGTGGCTCGCTCTCCTTATTATAAGGAAGCTGTGTCAAAAATAATAAGGGCAGGACAATCATATGTGCCACCAGGGGAGAATAAATTGAGGACAACAATCTTGGATCAAAACTATTCCAAGATTAATATTTTGATGGAGAAGATGAAGAGAACCTGGGTCACAAGTGGATGCAGCATAGTCATGGATGGGTGGACGGACATTAGGCATCGTCCACTCATCAATATCATTGTCACATCTGTAGCGGGCCCTTATTTCCTTAGGGCTATTGATTGTTCAGGGCATAGCAAGGATGCCCATTATCAGTTTCAGATCCTCAAGGATGCTGTAGAGGAGGTTGGGCCACAAAATGTGGTGCAGGTAGTGACAGATGCGGCCCATGTGTGCAGAGCTGCAGGGAGGTTGATTGAGGCAGCCTATAGACATATTTTTTGGACTCCTTGTTGTGTGCATGCTATGAATAATGCACTTAAGGACATGGGTAAAATCAGCTGGATCAAATCTATTGTCAGTTATGCTAGAGATGTGCACATGTTTATCTGCAACCATCATCATTCACATGCACTTTTCAGGTCCTTCTCCAAGAAGGAATTCCTGAAGCCTATAGAGACTCGGTATGCATCATACTTTATTCTCTTGGAGAGGATGCTTGAGTTGCAAGAGCCATTGCAACTAATGGTAATGACAGCAGAATGGAACAGATGGCCTGAGTCGAAGACACAGCAGGGATTGAGGGTTAAGGAGGTGGTGAAGAATGATGTCTTTTGGGCTGATGCCAAGTATATTGTCTCCATCATTGAGCCAGTCTTCAAAGTTATTAGATTTGGGGATTCTAATGCACCTTCCCTTGGAGAGGTATACGAGTGTATTGATTCCATGCTTGATCAAATGAAGGCTAAAGTGCGAGAGAAGGACCCCACAATGCAATTCTACACCGAGCATATTTATCCAATCATTCAGCATAGATGGGAGAAACTCAACACTCCCTTACACATGGCTGCCTACGCATTGAACCCAAAGTGGTATGTGCCACGTCCCGGCAGAAGTGACACCTATGGAGGATGTTGAGGTGAAGGAAGGGTTCATGAAGGCCATTGACAAAATGTATGATCCTATAGAGGCCAGCTTGCTTCGTACTGAGTGGACAAAATTTGCTACTCTTTGGGGATATTCAGAGGCAGCCAAAGTAGATTTGGAGACTATGTCACAGGAGGACCCCAAGTTGTGGTGGACTATGCATGGGCCTAGATCTTTGATTACTACTCTAGCCATTCGTTTGCTATCCCAGGTTTCTAGTTCTTCTGCTTCTGAGAGGAACTGGTCCACTTATAACTTCATCCACTCTGTTAAGAGGAACAGGCTCACTTCTAGGAGGGCAGAGAAGCTTGTGGCTGTCCATAGTGCCTTACGTCTCATTGATCGCAGCACAACTACATACAAGGAGAGTCCAGCAGCCAGATGGGATGTAGAGCCAGAAGAGCCAGCACAGATAGATGAGGATGCTACACAGACAGGGCTGGTTGGTATTGGTTTAGATGAGCTTGAGCATTTGGGGTCCTCGTCCGATGGTTCCAGTGACGAGGAGATTGACATGGAGATTGGAGTTGGAGATGATTAGATCATTAGAGGCATCAGGCCATTAGCTATTTAGTATTTACTATTTTGTTTTTGAAGTTTGAACACTGTTGTGTTGATAACTTGATAGTTGATACTTGATTGTAATTATGAATCATGACTATGAAATTTTGAAATTCAAATTATGAAACAACTAGTTCTCGTTCCAATCACAATGTCTATTAAGTTACAAGTATATTTATTATTTTCATTTTGATTTTCATTGTTTCAATGTTCACTAGTTCAATGAAATCATTGCAATGTGTTTAAACTCTAAAATTTACTTATTCCTTAGGCTTTTACAGTTATACATCTTTTTATAACTAATTTTTCAAGTACTATATGTATTTCAGCGCACCGCCCCCCCGCCGCGGTCCCCCCGCCGTCCCCTCGCCGTCCCCAAACTTAGGGCCCCCGCCCCCGCGCCCCCAAAACCCGTCCCCTGCTGTCCCCCCGTCCCCGTCCCCGTCCCCGAAACTTGGTGGAACTATGCTTCAAACCCTCAGGAAAATGCAAGCCTTAGCTTATACCACACAGGTATGAGAAATTAGAAAATAATCCAAGACATGTTCAAATGGCTTGCAATCAGCTCTTTATAAAGAATTCTCATCCAACTTCAAGAAGCTTCTAGAATAAAATTTTATTTTATTCTTTTAAGTGACTTTATGATTTATTATTTTATTTAGTCACTTTATTGAATTAATTAAATATAAAGTCACCCTTAAGATATTATTTATTGGAATAACTTTATAAATTATTAATCTAATATCTCCACTTTATTTAATTAAAATAATCAATTAAGCTATCCTTTTGATATATTATTATTTTTGGACAACTTAATCAATTAAATTAATTAAATCATGATACCTCCAATTCGGGGACATGGCAGTCCTCCCTTCCCAAAGATTGCTTGCCCTCAAGCAATCCGCAGTTGCCAAACCATCACATTGCCACAACACCTGAAGCCCGAATGGAGAATCAACTGCACTTGTTCACCAACCTCCCGGATCCCAAATGATCCTGCAACATGTGCAATCCCATAACATCCGTGTGTAACTGGAACCCAAGAAGCTGTCAAAGTTTATCAACCAATGAAACCATCCAACTAGCAATGGAAATCCTGGATCCAAACTCTCTGAATCAACTCCATCTGAATTCCACTGTGCAACTCTGATAACTCCCCCTAAAATCCCATTTGACCAAATCTCAAACCCTGCTTCTAGAAGCAATCTACTGGAAAGGGCCAAGTAAAAGAGTTGGACTCATCACTTGAAGTCGGGAATGTATCGCACCAGAGTGAACCTGAATATCCCATATTCAACCCACTTCTCTGCGCCAACAATGACATAGTCAAGTCCTGTATATGTGGGCTGAAAGTGAATTGATGAGCACACCTCAAGATGCAATTGAGGTGGAACTCTCCTGCCTGTGCTAATGGAATACTCGAATAGTCAGGTGTATTCCATCCAATACTGCCATCCTCAGAAGAAGACTCGCAACTCAAAATAGGATGAGTTGGTCTCACAATGACATCATCAAAACCTTTCCCACCAAGCAACTGCAAGTGTCCTATCTCACTTCCGGGAGTGAGAAGAATGCCATCTACTACCTAGAGAGAAGCTGGAACAACATCAAGGTCTAATGTGCAAATAATCTTCTTCTGAAAAGATTGACCAATGTCAATCTCAAAAGTATTGATGTAGAGCCTTGTGCTCAAATCTTCAATGACGCTCGAACTTGCAGCCAAGACTGATGTGTCTGTATCATCAACAATCCATCCTACACCAAGAGGTCTCCTGCATATGTGAAAGATGCCAATCTTAGGTGCATAGAAGCACATGCCAAACTCCGACAAGCTGCTGCTATAAATTAGAAAAACTCAGAAATGCAATTATAAACCAACAATTGCAATTGATTGAATCCTCCAATGAAGTGCAAGTAGAAACCCTGGATGGATTTCTCAACTCCAGCTAGGGTTGATCTTTCACAACCGAACCTGGTACTTTAGAGTCTTCAAACCCTTGGGCAAATGCAAGCGTCAGCTTATACCACATAGGTATGAGAAATTAGAAAATAATCCAAGACATGTTCAAATGGCTTGCAATCAGCTCTTTATACAAAATTCTCGTCCAACTTTAAGAAGCTTTTAGAATAAAATATTATTTTATTCTCTAAAGTGACTTTATGATTTATTATTTTATTTAGTCACTTTATTAATCTAATAACTCCACTTTATTTAATTAAAATAATCAATTAAGCTATCATTTTGATATATTATTATCTTTGGAAAACTTAATCAATTAAATTAATTAAATCATGATACCTCCAATTCGGGGACATGACAGTCATTGAAGATTTCTGTGTCTTTATCTTGCTTTCTAGACTGCTGCAGCTAAGTTTCAGACCTGTACTAGTCACTTATATGCCATTTTCTTGAGGCATATTGTCATTTCTCATGATAGGGGTTAGTTCTTAATGTTGTGGGATATGTGGGGGTGTTTTATCAATTTTCTTTCATAGCAATATTTGTAACAACAGATATGTATTGATTTGAAATGAATTGTATGAGCTCACAATGTAACACTACGTGGTAGTAGCACCCGTGATCTTGCTCTTTATTTCTTGTTGTTACTTACCCCACTGCATAAGTGGCTTATTTACTCACCCCACTGTATAAGTGGCTCTTGTACTCACCCTATTGAACAAGTGGCTCTTGTACTCACCCCACTGAAAGTGGCTTTGGTACTTACTCACCACTGAAAAGTGGAAGAGCTTATTTTTTACATTTCATTATTGTATCATCTTTCCCACTACAAAGTGGATGTACCCATCTAACCCCATTGGATAAATGGATGTTACTTTCAACTACTCATTTCAAGTATAATTGTAATCCCGTACACTGTATGCTTTCACCTGCCCACATTGGGAACTTGGTGATCAAAAAGTGGAAAGAAAAGTTTAGCATTTTCATTTTGTTGAGCCAACAAGTTTTTTCAAAAAATAAATTAAGGGTGATTGTTACAGAAGAGGACTAGGTCTTATTTCAACATTAATGAAAAGCTAGTGGAGAGAAAGTGTCAAAATCACATTAGGACTCTACATCCTTAAAGAAGATGGTTATAACTCAAAACATGCCTAACATGGCAACACTTATTGCAAGCCGCTAACCATTGTTAGTACAAGTATCTTCTTTCCTCCACTATTCAATAATAGCATAAAGTGAAAAGATGGAATAATCTATAAACAAGTTATGTTCACAATCTCTAGCCGCTACCTCCATCAGCTTTGGGAAACTGCACGGGTTGTAGGTGATCACCTTCTCTGCTTGTGACAGACAAGCATCCCTTTGTTGTGGGTTGACAGTCCCTTTGCTATGGGTTGACAAATCCTTTCCTACAGGGGTTAGTTTATTCCAAAGGCATCTTTCATCATTAATAACTATAATCAATCATAAAACTCCATTAAATTCCATAGACATTTAAGAATTCACACAACCATTTACAAATATAATATATCATCTTTAATGCTTTAAATACTTAAAATATATGAAAAGGTTTGGGAATGCCTTTGAAACTTATCAGAAATATGATGAAAAATATGAACTAAAACAAGGAAAATTGGACATTTCTAAGGCTCATTAGGAGTGAGAGAGGATGACATTATTAGAAAATAGTACAAAAATAAAGGTATGATGTAACAAATATTCATCATTTGCATGAGTGGTGTTGAACAAAATCCTCAAGATCATCAATGTAAAGACAAATGAGAGTTAGGGAGAGAGGGGAGCTCTGTGTGACTTAGAAAATCCTTGGCAAGCCTCCTTGTTAATAATTCAGATTGTGAAGATGTCATCAATAGTTTAGAAATTGTTGGGAATTAGTGTTCACATAGGTTGGAATGTGTGGGGTAAAGTGAGGAAAAGTGACAACTCACGTATTTGTTATGAGTGTTGGGAATATTATATCATTCCCATAGTTGTTAGTATTGTTTATGTGTTTGTTTGAGTAGTTAAAACAACTCATGTATTTAGAGGAGTTGTTTCCTATAATATAGGATCTAGAAAAGCCTATAAATATGTAATATATGAGTGAACGAAAATAAGTAAGTGGAATAGAAGCATAGTATTATTGAGTGCATAAAATTTGTATAGCTTCTATAAACTCTCCTCATATCTTTGCACAAATTTCTGATAGAAATCTCTCAGGAAACTTGCTTGCTCTCTTGCTCTTAGATTACTTGTCTCCTAGTACTCAAAAAGCTTTATGTTCAATGCAATGACATAGAGATTGACAAATGAATGCTCAATCATGCTAGTCTTGTAATTGTTTGGATCCAAGCAACTCCCCTTTTTGTGGATGGGGTGGATAATGTGTTGTGACTAGGATGGTGGAAAACCCAAACAAAAAACTTCACAAAAAGCTCGACTAAAGGAGAGGCAATTGGACCAACAAATTTGAAGAACTTGTTTTGGAACCAATTAGAATGGGCAACTTTTCTTGTACTCAACTTCAAAAGGGCTCTTGTGTTATTGTTGGAAGACAATAAACAACAAGAGTGATGGGGAGAGAAGATACATGTGTTGGATAATTAGGAGTGTCATAAAGAGAGGTGGTGGTGGTAGTTTGGAAAGGCATTGTCGGAAAAGAACTTTGATGAATGTTTGGACAAAAGAGTTTCAAATCCAACAAACTGAGCATTTTTAAGATGAAGGAATATAAGGCTTTGAGATAAAGTATAGAAGGAAAATGTAAATCAGATAAAAAGGGTGTCAAAATGATGTTTGATCAAGGGAAAACCACTGAGGCAAAACATCCATGCTTTGGCCAAGAAACTGGTCTTTGAGTTTATTCTCCAACTTAATAGGTCTACCTTGCTGATATTTTTGTATAGAACTAAATAGAAGAATAATTGTTATCTTTGGAAGAATTATGGTTGAAACAAACAAGTTGTAGCTCTAATTGATGGGTGGACATAATCATAGGATGATTGGTTGAAAAGGCAGACAGTGGCTTGCCTCTTGAGCTGCATGCGTCTATTGTCTATAATGAGAACAATGAAGAAATGAAATGAAACGATGTATTTGGTTGAAGACTCCACAGATGGTGATTTTTATTGATCTATTGGTTTGTTGGTTGCTTGGTTACAATTGTTTATTATTTATTTTCTAAGTTTATGGTGCTTATCATGGGAGTTTTTAATAAGTACATATTTTTTTGGTCTCATACATGTTTTTGTTCAATATAGAGGACACAATGCTCCTAAAGAGGGAAAGGCCAATTAAATTTATTGCCTTAAGTCTTCTGTTTAGCTTTTGCAATTTTCATCTTGTTAATAGATGTGCTGAGTAGTTTTACTTCAATATGTGAATAAAAACCTCAACACTCGAACTATCTCATTTGTTATTGTTTTTAGACCGGAGTAAGTAGCAATGTTGGAAGATCTCACTGTTTCACATCATATTTGTTTCTGTTAAAATCTAGATTGTGGTAAGTAGATTCTACACTCAAAAAATAATTCTAATTACAAATTGAAACTTCATTCAAAATTACTATCTTCTGAGTATGTCATTCTCTGAAAAAAAATCTGCTGAAAGTACTAAAACCAATGAATAAGATGCAATCATAATTATATTAGTTGTCTAAATATTATTTTTATTATGAATTTTCTGTGTTACAAAAGTGAGTGCCCATGGTCATTAAATAAGTCTACTGACTTGGGTGCCCAAAACAAAACTAAAATGCTAATTAAAGTTCGAGTTTTTATCATGTTTTCCATCACTTACAATCTCAAAAAATAAGATAAGAAACCGCTTCTGCACTTAGAATTAAAAGCTTAAAAAACAGAAATAAAACTAAAGCCATAAGAGTTGACCAACACTCGCACCTAAATTTAGCAAAGTTAATGTTAAATATAATATCCTAAATTTAAGAAAGTTACCAATGAATAAATTTGTCCATCTTGCAGTTTGATTTGCTAAACATAAGACGTTTCTGCACTTAGCTCATTTGCTAATATAGTATATTTTTGCACTTAGCTTTAAGACTCGCCTGCACTAGCTGGAAAACAACAATATCTGAGTGATAAAAAAGATCAACACTCCATCACAAGGAGCTTTTCTCCACCAAACCCCATATTAGCCTTTAGAATCTCAAGCTTTCTTTTTGACAAAGGCTCTGTCAAAATGTCTGCAACTTGCTTCATCTAAGGATACATATTAAAGAACTACTATTTTCTTCTAAACTTTGTCTCTAAGGAAATGATAACGAATATCTATATGCTTGGAGTGATCATGAAATACTAGATTTTAGAGAGTGATGCAACTCTGATTGTCATAGTATACTATAGTTGGCTCCAATATTTGATTAGTAATTTTTGCTATCAATTTGCGAAGCCAGATAACCTTACAACTAGTAGAAGAAGGTGCTATGTAGTCTGTCTCAGCTGAACTTAATATTATTGCTGCCTATTTCCTGTTAAATGAGGATATCATACTTGCCCCCAAGCTAAAATAAAACCCTGAAGTGCTCTTCCTACCACTAGCATCACTTGCCTGATTTGAATCCACAAAGCCATGCAACATTAACTCTTCATCTCCATCAAATCTCAATCCATAATGAATAGTTCCCTTTAAATATCAAACCACGTGTTTTGTGGTACTGTAGTGAACTTGCCTTGGCTCAACCATAAACTTACTCAATGTATTATTTGCAAAGCAAATATCAGGTCTAGTATTTACCAAGAAAATGAGAGAACCAATCAATTACTTTTAAATTAAGGATCCACCAAATATGATAATAAATTTGTAGTCAACTTACAATTTGGAATCATTAGAATAGTAAGGGGCTTACAATACAACATCTGAAATCTCTTTGGAATCTCCATTGCACATGTCCCTCGATTTAGGAAGGCTTCTCTTTTTCCTTGCCACATTTCAAGACCCAAGAAATAGTGCATAAGGCCTATATCCTTCATATAAAATTGGATGCCAACTCCCTCTTGCACCATCCTATAAGATTTTCACCACAACATGTAAAAATATGGTCATCTACATACATGACTAAAACTAATAGATTAGATTTATGAAATAGGATTTGTAGCAGTTTAAGTGAAGTCCAAATTTATGAAGTATTCATCAATCTTTGAGTACAAAGCACAAGGTGCTTGCTTCAGCCCATACAAAACTGTCAGAACCCTGGCGGTTCTCTGCTCAAACCCTAATTGATTGTTTTGTCGTTTTTTGCAATTTTTGGTTTTTTTGTGATTTTGGAGGTTTTTGCAAGTTTTGATTTTTTGTGTTTTTGACGTTTTCACAGGTAAAAATGAAATTTGCGATTTCTCTAGGAAATGATAATAAATTCATAAAAATTCATAGATGTATTGAAAGTCTCAGATATTGCTCAAGAAACACAGGCGCACCAATACTTTATTTTTTATTCAAGGTTTTACAACGCCAAAACTGAAGGTAGGAAGCAATACATGAAATTTTAAATAAAAAACCTGGTATTTTAATGGCGGCTGCTGTAGCTGATTATGGTACGGCCAGAATTTAATTGATGGATCTTCCAGCTCGAATCCCAATGCAAAATGTCCAGTAAACCAAGCGCCCCAGTTGAGAATCACCAGAAACAGGAGAATGAAGGCGTTTCCTCAGGAGAGATGAATGTACGGCCTGAAAGTACAGAAGTACGGCCTACTGCAGCAATTAATGAAAAGTACGGCCTCCTTGGGATTTGTGCCAGATCACTGAAAACTCGACTCTACTCAAGTCGCCTCTGTCTGCTGATGATATCCTTTGAAAACCTCTGCCAAAATGGATGTGTAAGCACAATTTGTGATCTCTGTGTGAAACCACCAAGTGCAAGCTTCAGCTGGTATTTCACAGCCTCAGTCTGCCTGATCTCTGAAGAGTTCTCGTTCTCCAGAAACGTTCGTCTGCCAGAAACCCTAGGGTTTGCAAACTCCAAAGCTCAGATGCAAGTTCAAGACAAAATTGAATAATAACATGATAGTTCGATTTTGCCTATGAAAGGTATATATTTCCTCTTTGAAAAGTTCGACCTAATTCTCCATTAAAATAATCATTTAAATAAATGATTTAATTTTCACTTTTGGACTTAGGAGAAATGATTAATTATTGGCGTCCACTTTTAATGAGCATTAAATACTCATTAAGTCACATTTTAATAATATATTATAAAGTATAATTAAATACTTTATAATTAAGCCAAATAATTAAATATTTTAATATTTCAATAAAGTGACTTTATTATAAAGTCAAATTATTAAATATTTAATAACTCATCAAATAATTTTATTCACAAATCACCCAACTACGAACGTCAATCTCGAAATGCATTGGTGCACTGTGCCTCACCGAATAGCAATCGACCTAACTTTCTAAAAACAGTTCTCCAAAAGCTCTTCGAAGATTCCCCACAAGGCCCAACCTCGACCTAATCGCAATTCGAGCTAACTAACACCGAAAGCAATCGCTAAAAATGATCCTCTGAACACTCCTGTCAGCCTACGAGGATCGAATGATAGGCTAACCTCGTCACCAGCTGTGCTGACTAGGATGGGGACATGACAGTCCGCCCTCCCTGAAATTGCTTATCCTCAAGCAATCTCAACTCTGGATGCTGTAAAATCTCCTCTGACTCCCATGTAGCATCCTCAACTGGCAAATCTCTCCACTTGACCAGATATTCCCTGATCACACGCCTCCGAAGGTGTCTCTCTCTCATATCAAGGATAGCCTCAGGTACTAATATCAGTTTCCCTTCATCATCAAGGGGTGGCAAAACTGGAGAGGGTATAACATGCTGACCCAATGCCTTTTTCAGGCGAGAAACGTGAAATACATTATGGACCTTGCTATCAGCCGGCAAGTCCAACTCATAAGCAACCTCGCCCACTCGTCTGACAACACGAAATGGACCATAGTAGCGAGGTTTTAGTTTCTCTGCCCCACTCTTCCGCAGAGTAGACTGACGATACGGCTGCAACATGAGGCACAATCTATATCACCCACCCTCAAAACTACGCCAATCTTCGACAAGATATCGCTTTATGCCGATTCTCAGGTCGGCTGATATTGTCTCGAGAGACTCAAGATAACCTCAATACTCGTGATCATATCCCTCGTGACTGCACTCTCAAGCATCGCCAAATCAAATCCGTAAGATGTATTTCATACCCATAGCGTTTGCTGAAGGTCAATCAGATCGAAGCCATATGGTGAGTCAATTATAACAATACCGCCATTTAAATCCATCTCACCCAAGCTCTCTGCTGACCAGCTATATAATTGCGCAAATAACCTTCCACCCACTTATTGACAATCTTTGTCTGTCCATCGGTCTGCGGATGGTAGCTGGTACTCGGTGTCAGCTCGGTCCCACAAAGCCTGAACAACTCCTGCCAAAAGTTGCTCATGAACCGGCTATCTCTATCGCTGACTATCGTCCGAGGCAATCCATGCAACCGGAAAACCTCTCTGAAGAACAACTCTGCAGTCTGCGATGCTGTGAAAGTAGTCGTAATCGGGAAGAAATGGGCGTATTTAGTCAACCGATCGACCACTACATGGATGCAATCTTTACCCTGGGCTTTCGGCAAACCCGTGATAAAGTCCATAGATAAACACTCCCACTTCCTGTCAGGTATTGGAAGTGGCTGGAGTAATCCAGCAGGATAAGTGTGCTCCTGCTTGTTCTGTTGGCACACAGAACACTCATGGACATACTGCAAAACATCAGTTTTCAGCCCTTTCCAAGTAAACCGTTCCCGAACCATTTTGTAAGTCTTGTAGTATCCAGGATGGCCCGCCATAGGAAGGTCGTGAAAGGCTCTCAAAACTGTAGTCCATACCTCAGAGTCAGGAACCAAAAGAATCCGCCCCTTGTAAATGATCAAGTCATCTACAACAGTATACCTGTCGTCCTGCTCTGTCCTGTCAATGATGCTAGAAGCCCATGGGTTCTTAGCATACTCAGCAATAATCCGATGCCTCCAATCCTCTGTGATCTGTGCTAAGGCATTCAACTGGGGTCTGCGAGACAAGGCATCAGCTACTATATTCTGCTTCCCCTTAATGAAAGTAATATCGAAGTCATATGACTGCAGTTTACTGACCCATTTTTGCTGCCTCTCATTCAAGTCTCGCTGTCCAAGGAAATGTTTTAGGCTGTTATGATCTGTGCGAACACTGAATTTGCTGCCTACCAGGTACTGCCTAAACTTAGCCAATGCATGCATAATGGCTAACATCTCCTTGTCATAAATACTATAAAATCTCTCGGGACCCCTGAGTTTCCTGCTATCAAATGCAATCGGATGTCGCTCCTGCATCAAAACGGCACCAATGCCCTCCCCTGAGGCATCACAGAACAAATCAAATGACTTCGTAAAGTCAGGCAACGCTAGCACCGGACATGAAGTCATGATCACCTTAAACCTGTCAAAGCACTCACTGGTGGTGATCTCATAAAGCCCCTTCGGCCAAGTCAAGGGTGCGCGGATGTGAGAACCCGCTTAACAAATCTCCAGAATGCAATAATAAACCCAACAGCCCTGTGAAGGTTCCCCTCGCACCGCTACCATCAAATAGCTCGGACCTTTTCAGGGTCCATACTCACTCCCTTGGCACTGATGATGTGCCCCAGATATAATAACTCCTCCATGCCAAGCTCACACTTGGATTCCTTAGCATAGAAAGACTCGTCTGCTAAGATACCCAAGACTGTATCCAAATGAGCCAGATGCTCATCCCATGACCTGCTATAAACCAAAATGTCGTCGAAGAAGACTAACACAAATCTCCTCAACTGAGCACTGAAAACCCTGTTCATAGTCGCCTGAAAGGTGGCAGGTGCATTGGTTAACCCGAAAGGAATAACCAAGAACTCATAGTGACCGCAATGACACCTGAAAGCCGTTTCAATATCCTCTCTCCCTATCTCAGACCGGAGCGGTACCATCTCAAAATCAATCTTCGTGAAGA
>VDFB02231488.1:0-10124 GCA_007258455.2 Sequoia sempervirens
AGAGTCAATTTGTTACATTCCTTGGTAGGTGACTTTCCCATTTACATGTGTTTATGTCTTGTTTCTAAATTTTTTTTAATTTCTAGATTTAAATTTAGTTTTGAAATTTAAAACCCTAAACTAAACAATGTTAATTGAAAATAGAAACCCTAAGACCTATTCTAAACCCTAGGACCTTTAAACCATAATTTTATAGTTTAAGGTGTTGGTGATTTTTCTAGCAAAACCGAACAATCCTCTAAGAAGTAGCCAACTCCTATAATAAAGAACTATTAGGTTAGTGGACAACACAATGAGCATAGGATTTTATAAGTTTGTACTCCTTCACTTCAGGCTCCGTGAAACCTATGAGGGTAATCCCAATTGTGTTTTCGTGCAATATAGTCAATTAGTAACACATTTATACACAAATTAATTCCTTTTATAAAATAAAGGGAGCAACAAACGTGGAAGCAATTACATTTACATTTCTTTCCATTTCATTTCATTTGTACCAAAATTTGAGATATTCCTAGTTTGTTACATGCAATCATTTTAAGAAAATGGAAGACTTAAAGACCACTTTCCACATTCCTTGAATGAAGACATGCCAACTCCTCAAAAGGAAGAGTTTGTTGTAACCGTGTTGAATCCTCATCCTTGTTGACCAAAGATTCTCCAATAGTAGCTCCAACACAAAGTTGTATATTGTCCAGATATATTCTAGTACTTCTCCTACATACTAGCCCAAAAAAATTCCACCTCAGCACGTGAAACAAGAAATCACATGAGTGTTGAATAGGAAAATCCTAACAAAAAGGGTATGGTTTCATCAAAAGAAAAACATGGCATAATCATCACTCTGAGTCATCGACCCCAAAGGATATTCGCCCACGTTTTTCTCGTGGTGTGACTGGAGAAACTGTCACCACTGCTTTGTCAAGATTCCTTGATAGTACCAGGAGAGGGAATAATAATTTCCCTGCGATTAGGTATCACCCTCATTTTACGAAGGGTTATTAAGAACCTCACATGGAGAATTGCATTCCTTTGGGCAGGCCTTAAAATGCTCGCTCTTCATCCATGCCCTCTTATTATATTTTACCGTCCTCTTTTCTCTATATTTGACTAATTCTTTTGAAACTATCTGCTCTTCTGGATAGTAATTTTCCTGGGTATTATACTCCTTGAATTTCTTGGTTCCTACTATTCCTTTTGAAATATCAGGAGCTCCATGCATTCCAGCTTTATTCTCAAGGCCTCCCTTACGCTCACACAAACACAACCCATCATATTTTTGAATCATCATGACAGACCCACTTGCCTTAGAATTCCTACACACTTCTTAGGAAAATTCAATTCTCATGCACTTCCTTATCAATCGTCGACCCTCATTCATTAAAAAATGAATCATGACATGGAAAATCAATCGAGTGATCTGCATTAAATAGACAATTTGAAGCATGCAAGATTAATGACTTGAATCTCCTTGTGTGAGCAAGTTGGTAACTTACAGCTCAAGATTGAATCTAAGCCACTGCTTTTAAAGAAATTAAAACTTCATCCATGTGAAACAACATTGCCATCTCAAGTTTTTTGATCTATCAATCAACATGTATCGCCAACCTAATTTGTACTTTCATTAATATCGGTAAAGTACACAAGACAAGTTTATCTTAGAGGGAAACTTTCTTTATACACTTCGTCACTTCATCGCTGATCCTAAACTTTGATGAAAGCATTTGTGTGGTGATTTTCAGTCCATTGGATTATCCTACTTTAAAACTTTATCAATGGTCCTCAATCCTCTCACTGCTTCTTTTTGCTTTATGCTAAATCTTCAAAATCTGCCATGTAGCCCATTCCATGCAGTGACCCTCTCTTGTCGTTGATTTAGTTTGTCTCTTCCCTACCCTATCAGTGATGTTCTTTTAGCCCTTGGTTCCATAACCTAACCTTTAGTCACATTTATTCTTTCGTCATGCATCACTAATTCAAATCTTTCTCTTAAGACTCTATCTGTGATGGGAGATGTGATCTCATTACCAAATTTAGACACATACAACCTACATAGAAAAAACATCACAAAGACGTCACTCATATGATCATATCATTTTAGTGAGAGAGAAACTCTTTTAGAAGACACTCATTGCTCCTCACTATTTTAGAACTTAAGTTCTGAGGTAAATCTGTGATGAGCAATAAGGCCTTCATTCATCACTAATTCTCTTCATATACTATAAAAGCAATTAGTGATGAATGGTTTACATTGTTTATAGAGTTCATCATACATCACTAATGTGAAAACTACTTTTTACAACATATACGTGATCATAGGATGTGACAACATATCGCTTATCACTATTACAAAGTTTCTTTTTAATGGTCATCCGCAATGGGCGATATGAGAATAAGGCTAAGGACATCACTCATCGCTATTACAATTTTGAAGGATCAAATGCCAATAGCGATGGGCGATATCAAAGGAAAGTATTGTTCATCGCTCATTGCTATTTCAAAGTGTAAATCTAAGAACAAAATCAGCAATGAGTGATATAGTTAGAAGGGACATTGGGACTTAAGTGAAAGTTTTAGACACGTGCTCATGAGTTGTTCTTATGAAGGGGAATTCCTAGAACAAAGATTAACTCGAAAACCTCTAAGTTATAAAATATGTAGAGCATAAGGGCTAAAAGATCCATACCCAATTAAATAATGTAGAAAGGTCCAAACCTAAGCTAGAAAGGGCCAGTTACCCAGTGATAATGAATGACTAGTGGATACATTAAAGTAACTAGCAATAGGTAATAGGGAGTAAACGACCCAATAGAATAATATAATTTTTTTCAAATAGCAACCATATGTCCAAATGCAATGAGGGTTTTAACATGGAGCAAGAAAAATATTTTGAGGGTTCCATCAGTGGCTCTGGCTAGGGACACATGCCTCTTAGAGGCATGGTGAGATCTCAGTATTTTTGGTGAAGCAAACCATGCACCAAAAATAAAACAAAATAACAACATATGTACAAAAAAAAAATTACATAGGAAAAAGAGACCTAAAAAGGGAGATCCAATCTCCACCCAACCAAATATGAAAATTTCAAAGATGCAAATTGTGCCATGCAACTCTTAGTTCAACCGAGTTTTTCCCTCCTGATTGGTGGTACTAAGCCACAAAATGTTGAATAAGTTCCTACCTCTATCAAAAACCATTCTTGTAAAAGAGTTGTTTTTTTTCCATTTACATTTGTCCTTATTGTACCATTGAAGTAATATTAATTTCAATCCTATCAGAACAAATGTTAGGCCTTTTTCTAACAAGTGAGAGTCTGTTTGATCATAATCCTTGTCATCAATATCTCTCACAATCTTTCTAAGTATAAAATAGCCAGTGTAACTTTCATCATCTTGTAGAGTAGAGTTAGGCATAAAATGAAAATTTCCATCATCACATGACACATGTGTGCTATATATGTAACATGAAACATGTTCATAATGAAAATAACATTCCTTGTTATTCATCTCATTGTCATGCTTTGTCAAAGTGCCCCCCAACTGAATTGGAAATTGAAAATATTCATACTCTTCCAGGTAGTTGGCATCTTGATACTCAACCTTATCTGCAACACATGTACCAAATGTGAAACATTCATATGCAATGCCCTCAAGTGGCACATCAACATGTTTCTTTGTTAGCTCAAGACCATATTCTGATCCTATTTAGATGTATCGTCAGAATCCTTATCAAAGAGTGGATTATATATGTACTGGAATAAGGATTATTATTTCTTATCTCAGGTGAAGATGGAGGCTCATCATACAATGCATTTTCTATTACACTTATTTTTGACATTAAATCCTCTTCAGCATGAAGGTCCAAATCCTTTGAGTCATCATTGCACTCTAATTCACTGTAGTCACTAGAAGAGCAGATAGACACATTTTCAAATGCACTTTTAGCATCATCAACACATTCCTCATCTGCGAAAGATGATTCCATCTCTTCTTCATGAGGACAATCACACTCAATAAATATTTGAGCATACTCGATGATATCATTATCACTGCAATAGGAGGATTCATCAACATTGCAACTCTGTTCCGAATTTGCAGATTGAATGCTCAATCTTATGTCATCCATAGGAGCATAGATAGTGAACTCTTCAACAAAACTAGAACCACACCCCTCATTTGCCTCATTGAAGTACATTTATTTAGTCTTTACTATGTTTTCTTCCTCTTCATGTGATATCTTACTACTTGATTCATACAGAGTATTAAAATTATTATCATTGTGATTTGAAGATATGATGATTTCTTGATGACGTGTCTAGGGCTTAATGAGATCAATATTACAGAATGTTGTGCAAGCTGAAACAATAGGGGTGTAAATGCTCCTATATTCATTTTTGACTCCTAGTTTACACCATTTATCAATATTAAGCATTATATGGAAGTGAACACTTGTATCCAAGTGATTCCTTTGCATCCCATATTTCAAGTTGTCTTCAATGTTCATAGTTATCCCATAGGCCTAATGTAAGGTTTTGGGGTTTTTATCTTTCAGCAAATAACTCATCCTTTTATCAAAATTCCCTAAATAAACAACCAAACATACTGCATCACTAAGATCCAAAACATCAGGAATATCCCTTAATGTTTTAGGAAATCTCTAGTTAAATATGGGAACCAGCTCATCCTCTTCTTTCTCAGTGTTCATAAATTTATTGAGCAAAGAACTAGCATTGATTTTTTCACCAAACTGCTTCATGAACACTACTTTGAATTCCTCCCAAGAGTAGACTGGGCATGCTGATAGATCAAAAAACCAATCTCTTGAATCTTCCTTTAGGGATTGAACAAATAACCTCATGATCACATCCTCATGATCTACTTCAAATTCGTCCATTAAATTTTTGAACTGTTGCAAATGCTTTCTTGTTGATTCACACTTCTCACCAATGAATTTTGGTAAGTATTCCCTAATTTTAGATGGAATAACATTGGGGTAACCATAAATGTCATCAAAATTTATGGCCATGTATCTTTTAATGCTGAAATTTCTTTTATTACATGACAAAGGTTGAGCACTATGCATTGTTATATTTGGGTCCACATGGGGACGCATAGATTGATGATACATTTTCTTATAACTATACAACCTTTTTATATCAATTTTGTAGCTACATTGGGTAACTCAGACTTCTTTTACAAGATGGCCTTAAGCTTTTACAATTCAAAATCCTATCTCAACTTGCTTAAGATCTTCTAAATGGGTTTCTTCAAAAAACATTTAATACTTCTCTTCCTAATAGATACTGCTATCTGGTAACACAGAAGTGTGCATAAATTCACTATTATTCCCCTCCTTAGTGCTTAATCACTGAATAGGGAATCAGATTTTTACAAGACTTACAAGTATGGTTTTCATATACAATTTTGACTTTCTTGAAAACCAAAAACTGAAGAATACCTAGAAACTTGGAGCAATTTCTAACCTTTCTTCTTGACTGAGAATTCTTGTAGATCTTAGATTTTCTTCAAATCTTTAGCAGGTTCTTTGGACAAAGCCGCCACCTCTTTTCAGAGGATTGAACCTCAAGAAATATGAAACTCTTTCAAAGATGAATATCCTTATGGGTTCTCTCCCATAGCAAAGTCACATATATCTTTTAAAACTTTCTCAACAAGAACATTTCCAGGTTTAGTAACTCCTCGGTATCTGAACTAGACATTCAAATTCACCAATTTCTTGACTCTTACAGTATTCAACTGGAGATTCAAAGTTATCCCCAGTGAAGTCACCATTTCTATTGGTGATTTTTCCAATAGAACTGAACAATCCTCTAAGAAGTATCCAACTCCTATAATAAAGAACTATTAGGTTAGTGGCCAACACATGCAGCGTAGGATTTTTTAAGTCCATACTCCTTCACTTCAAGCTCTATGAAACCTAGGAGGGTAATCCAGTTGTGTTTTCGTGTAATATAATCAATTAGTAACACATTTATACATAGATTAATTCCTTTTATAGCAGATAGAATCAATTTCATTGAAAATTTGGAAATTTTTCAAATGAGGGATTAGCCATCTACTAGGAATTGAAAATAATCCCACTTTTACTACCCTTGGAGATATTTTCTATTTAAGCATTATCTTCTCAGAAGTCTAGAGCCAGGATCACTATTTGTTCCCCTTCTGCAAGATTTTTTGACCAAATGACCAGTGTCTAATCAATTGGGGCAATAGAGTCAACTATGGAAGAGGATCAGTAATACACAAATCACTTGTTTAGGAGTGAAACAGACTATCTTTGTATTGCTTTGCTTTTATGAAAACTCACTGTGCAAGAAAAAATTTGTTTCTTAGTAATCTGAAGCCATTCCTCACAAACTTTATGACCCTATTCAAGTATTTTAATTAATTCTTTGAATTAAAGCTAAAAACAAAGTAATACATTTAAATAAAATATTTCAAGACAAATGACAATACCATTAGTATTTCTCATTCATGACTTTGAAATGAACATACATAGGAGAGTATCAATTCCTTGACTGATATTTTGTTTCGATATTAGTAATTTCTATAGAACTCATTTAAGATCATTACATACATGACTTCCTATCCAAGACAAACTACTAGTCTACTTCATAATTCTATTCTAAATGTCTTTTCTGAACTTAGGTTTTACCTAGAACTCTATTAAGACTCCAGAATCTTACCTCTGTAATAAGCCTTGAAATCCCTTTTATAGAAGAAGGAAGCAACAAGCATTAGGCTTAATTTTATTTACATTTCTTTCCATTTCATTTCATTTATACCAAAATTGTAGATATTCCTAGTTTGTTACATGCAATCATTTTAAGAAAATGGAAGAGTAAAAGACCACTTTCCACATTCCTTGAATGAAGACACACCGGCTCCTCAAAAGGAAGACTTTGTTGTAACTGTGTTGAATCCTCATCCTTGACCAAAGAAGATTCTCCAATAGCAGCTCTAGCACAAATTTGTATATTGTCCAGATACAATATATGCATTGCCAAGGTTAGCTATTCCGGTACTTCTCCTACATGCTAGCCCAAAAACATTCCACCTCAACATGTGAAACAAGAAATCACATGAGTGTTGAATAAGAAAATCCTAATAGAAAGGGCATGGCACAATCTTCACTCCAAGTCATATACCCCAGAGGATATTCACCCATGTTTTTCTTATGGTGGGACTAGAGTAACTATCACCACTGCCTCGTTAGGATTCCTCGATAGTACTAGGGAGAGGGAATAATAATTTCCCTCTGATTTAGTGTCACCCTCATTGTTTGAAGGGTTATTAAGAACCTCACATGGATGATTGCATTCCTTTGGATAGGCCTTACAATGCTCACTCTTCATCCATGCCTTCTTATTATATTTTATTGTCCTCTTTTCTCTGTATTTGAATAATTCTTTTGAAACTATCTACTCTTATGGATGGTAATTTTCATGGGTATTATACTCCTTGAATTTCTCGATTCCTACTATTCATTTTGGCATATCAGGAGCTCCATGTATTCCGTATTTATTCTCAAGGCCTTCCTTAGGCTCACACAAACACAACCCGTCATATTTTTGAATCATCATGACAAACCCAATTTCCTTAGAATTCCTACACACTTCTTAGGAAAATTCAATCCTCACGCACTTCCTTATCAACCATCAACCCTCATTCATTACAAAATGAATCATGATATGGAAAATCACTCGAGTGATTTACATTAAATAGACAATTTGAAGCATGCAAGATTAATGACTTGAAATCTCCTTGTGCGAGGAAGTTGGTGACTTACAACTCAATATTGAATATGAGCTGATGCTTTTAAACCAATTAAAACTTCATCCATGGGAAATAGCATTTCCAACTCAAGTGTTGTGATCTCTCAATCAGCATGTATCGTCAACCTAATGTGTGCTTTCATTCATATTGGCGAAGTACACAAGACAATTTTATCTTCGAGGGAAAATTTCCTTATACACTTTGTCACTTCATCGTTGATCCTAAACTCTGATGAAAGCATTTGTGTGGTGATTTTCAGTCCATTGGATTATCTTGCTTTAAAAATTTATCAACGGTCCTTAATCCTCTCGCTACTTCTTTTTGGTTTATGCTAAATCTTCAGAATCTGCCATGTAGCCTGATCCATGCAGTGACCCTTGCTTGTCACTGATTTAGTTTGTCTCTACCCTACCTATCAACGATGCAAATATCCCAATGATTTTCTTTTATCCCTTGGTTCCATGACCTGACCTTTAGTCACATTTATTCTTCTATCACACATCACTAATTCAAATCTTTCTCTTAAGACTCTATCTATGATGGGAGATGTGGTGTCAGTACTAGATTTAGACATGTACAACCTACATAGAACAAATATCACAAAGACATCCCTCATATGATCATATCATTTTAGTGAGAGAGAAACCCTTTTAGAAGGCACCCATCACTCATCGCTATTTTAGAACTTAAGTTTTGAGGTAAATCTACGATGAGCTATAAGGCCTTCGTTAATCACTTATTCTCCTCATATATTGTGCAAGAAATTAGCGATGAACGGTTTACATTGTTTATAGAGTTCATCGCACATCGCTAATATGAAAACTACTTTTTACAACATATTCATGATCATACAATGTGACAACATATCGCTCATTGCTATTACAAAGTTTCTTTTTAATGGTCATCTGCGATGGGTGATATGAGTATAAGGCTAAGGACATCACTCATCACTATTACAATTTTGAAGGATTGGATGCCAATAGTGATGGGTAATATCAAAGGAAAGTATTGCTCATTGCTCATCGCTATTTCAAAATGTAAATATAAGAAAAAATCACTGATGAGTGATATAGTTAGAAGGGACATTGGGACTTAACTGAAAGTTTTAGGCATGTGCTCATGAGTTGTTCTTATGAAGGGGACTTCCTAGAACAAAGATTAATTCAAAAACCTCTAAGTTATAAAATATGAAGAGCGTAAGGGCTCAAAGATCCTTACCCAATTAAATAATGTAGAAAGGTCTGAACCTAAGCTAGAAAGGGCCAGTTACCCAGTGATAATGAATGACTAATGGATACATTAAAGTAACTGGCAACAGGTAATAGAGAGTCAACAACCCAATAGAATAATATTAACTTTTGCAGATAGCAACCCTATGTCCAAATGCAATAAGGGTTTTAAAATGGAACAAGAAAAATCTATTGAGGGTTACATCACCCTCAACTCAAATGGTTCTTTTTGAGTGGTCTAAAGTGATCTCTTCTTTATAGCGGTGTTGTTTAAAGTGCTCTAGTTTGATAAATCTTATAATTTTTCCAAAGCTTGAGTTGAGATTCTTTTATTATGATGAGCTTACTTGATATACTTAATCATGTTTGTACATTTTGATTGGTCCACAAGATGATTGATGGCTAGTGTTCACACTTCAAGGTTTACAAATGAGTGCGGTCCATGTTAATAGAGGGTTTTATGTTGGTGATCAACATGTGAACAAAATGAGATCAAGTAATTAGGCCACGACATGTAAAGAACATTTAATGAAGATGATGCTAAAAAGTTGATATGGTCGATCAAGATCAAATATGATTGAATGAACAAAAGAAGAAATTAAATGCATATCAAATTTCAAGTTCAAAAATAGAGCTAAATTTGGTAAATTCTTGATAATGAGGTTGATTGGTGTGCAACCCAATGTGAGATATGGAAAATCTAATTGGATGCCATCATTAATGGAAAAAATGGTATGTGGATGGCTTAATGATATGATACTTGCTGATGTAGGTTGTAAGTGAAAAATCCTAACAAAGGGTTTGACTCGTATGAAATATACGAAGGCATGAGTTAGAGTGAGTGTGTGTGTGTGTGCTTGAGAGAACAAGAGAGAGAACTGTTAAAGAGGAGAAGAATCATAAAAATACAAGAATCTGATTATAGTAGTGTGAGTGAACAAAGAGAGAAGTATGATGTATTGAATTGATGCATCATAGGTTTAGCAGAACCATGTTATGTATAGTTGATTGAAAATATTTGTAAGAGGTTGTAGCCTCCATTTACACTATTTTGTAACTTAGAATAGGGTGTATTAGCATCCTTAAAGTTGTATAGCTTCTA
>VDFB02231489.1:0-61584 GCA_007258455.2 Sequoia sempervirens
GTTAATCTTTTAAACCTAATGATTCATCTTCTAACCATTTGTGGTGCTCACATAATGCATATTATATCTTCAATTATAATTTTAGGGGGCTACGAGGGACAATCCTCTAACCATTTGTTGTGATACAATCCTTGTTCTATCAGGCATAATGTTGATCTTTTAAACCTAATGATTCATCTTCTAACCATTTGTGGTGCTCACATAATGCATATTATATCTTCAATTATAATTAGAATGTTTGGGAAAATATATAAGAAATCGATAGTGGGTGTGTTCTAATAATTCCTAATTGTGATCCATATGTATTTAAAAATATAAAATGATGTTGAAGGTTAGGCTTATATTCACTCAAAGGAGAAATATGCATATATCTATTCTTCATGCATTTATTCCTCAATCCTAGGTGTAGTAACAGAAAATGTATCCCTTTTTCCTTACTTTGGGAATAATTAATATTAAAATGAACTTAATGTTCCTTGAGTTAGTGTTGTAATGTGTTTTATACATTCACATTAAGTTTAGGGCCCTTTTTAGTAAAATGGACTTAAATGTGCCTTATTTAGGGTGTTGTAAAGTGTACCATTACAATTTAACATTAATCTAGGGATTTATTAATTAATTTAGGTTAATTTTCCTTAATTGGCAACTTTAATTCAAATCCAAGCCTAATTAATTTCAAATTCTAAGGGATAAAACCTAACATTCATAAATGCCATTACACAACACTTAATTTTAGAAGGTGTGTGTCCTAGTTTAATGACCTAAGACCCATTTGCCACATGGAAATGGGTCCTCACTAGGTCCTAGGACCCTATTTTTACATGATCTTTCACATTGCTCAAAGTGTGTCCTAGTTAAGTGAGCTAGGATGCATTCACCACATGGTGAATGGGTCCTCACTTAGAGCAAGGACCCCTCCTTGAAATATGTTTTTGACAATATTTTATTGATTACAAATCCAAGATATGATGTCGGTTTGTGATATTTAAATTTCAAGATTTAATGATAAGATATGTATAAATACAAGGCTATTTCACTATGTTTTATCTAAGCATTCCTATCAAATTTTACGAGAAAGTCCTAATAGAAAGTTTATGAGATTAATGGAACTCAAGAGCATTTCTAATGCATTCAAGGGAAAATTATTGAAGATTATTGTAGCAATCAAGATCCATTTCATCATGTCAAAGGCATAATGCATCATGCATGTTGTTGAGATAATGTGTTGATGTAGCATTTAAGATCAATCAGGCATATTAAAGGTGTTGTTTTAATCAAGTTAATGATCAAGATCTACATTCATTGAGGCCACTTCATGATATTTTTCATATATACAATCCAAGGTCTCAACTAAGGTGTGGTGAATTGTGGCATTGCTTTGTTCATTCATCATTCCTTTATGCATTTTTTCATTTCAAGGTTTAATTACCAAAAGGGGGTTTGAACAAGGAAAACCCCTATTCCCTAACAAAACAACATGTTTCTCTCCTTCGATGTATGATTGTAGGTTTTAGGTTGAACATCATTTGGAGAGAAATTGTAAAAGTTTTCAAAGTTGTCAAATCATGAAAATTGAGCTATATGATTTATTTCTTGGCTTTTCGACAACGTAGGTGACTAGGATCTAGGAGTGTAGACATTCAGGAACATAACCCAAAAATAGATTTTTTGGAGCCCTGGACAAGACCCATTCACCATAGGGGGAATTAGTCCTCAGTTAGGTCCGGAAAAGCACTTTTTACAACAGGTACACAACATTTGACCCTCTTAAAACTTTCCTTTTGATTGCTATATCAATTAGGTTTAATTGTTGTTACTCATTTACACATCATAACCCTCATATTGAATGAAATATAGAAGAATACAAGGTTCATCTTAATCATTCATTTTGATTATCATCCACCCCATTTTTCTCTTTATTTCATTATGGTGAACTTGACCTTGATAATTGCATTATTTTATTTTAAAGTCCTTTTCATCCTAGATTTAGATCTTGCATTTATTTGCATCCATTTGCATTGAATTAGGTCTCATTTAGGTTATTTAGTTTGCATTCAAATTTTCATCTCATTAATGGTTTTAGGATTGCATTGTTTGCATTCTTTAAATATGAAAAATACAAAAATATAGTCATCTAGCATATCATTTACATCATATAAACTTGAATTTGAAAATTGAAACAAAATTGCATATCAAACTAAGTCTTTTAGGTTATCATTTTATCACATTTTTCACTTGCATTTCACATTGCATTCTACATAAAATCAAACTGAAACTTGTTGTATAAAACATAAATCTGAAAACCACTAGAAAAAAACCTAATTTTTTTGTAAAAATCAGTTTCAAAAACCTAATCTAGGACCCATTCGCCATAGGGCGAATGAGTCCCCGATCAGATCCTGATCTACATTTTTGGGCATTAAAATATTCCTTTCTGTGCTTTTGTTTGTTTCTATCAAATTTCTATTATAGTTTGTTGAGTTTTTGTTTCATTAATTTGATCATACCTAGCTTAATTTGGTACATTTAGTGCATTGTCTGATTTCAAAATTGCATAAATACAAGATTTCATTTTTAGATTGTTGCATAGTGTAATCAGAAAATTACCTTTCTTAGAATCTAAAAATTGCATTTACACATTGCATTCTAGGTCATTGCATTGCATTTTAAGTCTCTTTCCATTTTGGGTTTGTACACTAAGTTTGTGAATCTTGTATGATCTTTATAATTTGGTGTCCTATTAGCAATATTATTGTGATAAACCTTTCATCGTGGATCTTTGGTTTTCTAACTCTCTTTCTAATAGTGTTGATAATCAACCCCTATGGATCATAGTATGCATACCTTATTTCCCATGACTTCCTTACCTATAACCAATGTGCATGATGTTGTTCATTTCTCACAAAAAGACATAAAAATACTAGACGAATGCCTAGAAAAGTTACAAGACACTGTGCTTACTAAAAGCTTGGACATTAGTATGATTCCTAATTTACAAAATCTAAGGAGAATTATTAAAATTGAAAACAAAACACAAATTTTTAGTAGCCTCAACTGCTTCCTTCATGAGAACTTAAAAAAACAAGAGAATAATAACATACATGCCTCGATCAACTTTATTGAAGCTAAAAATCATAAGGGCTCAACCAAAATGCTCCTCGATATTGCTTTCTCACAAAAAGACATACTTAAACATGCACCTGATGGTCCTCTTTACATAACTGGAAGAATCAATGACAAGCCTTCTAATGGGATATTAATTGATCTCGTCTCTGTGGAGAATGTGATTACTGAAGAATTCATATTTGTGCAAGAACTCTATCAAAATACATATGATAAATCAAAAGCATGCATTGAATGTATAATGGTTTTGCTTATTCTGTGATGGGCTCGATAAATCTCCCTTTAAAAGTTGGATTGAAAACATTAAATTTCTCATTCACCATCATCCCGTTGTTGGAACAATTTTGTGTGAAGTTAGGCTATCCATGGCTTCACTCCATGAATGTTATCCCATCGGTTGTTCATAAATGTTTAAACTTTCCCTTTGGAAATGAAATCTTTACTATGCATCATAGTGGCTTTAATCTTGTGTCTTCCCGTGGGAACTTTTTATTGGATTTCTCTTGGCCCGAGCCTATTGAACCTATTAGACCTTGTGAGGATAATTTTTTCAAAGAATATAAAATGTTTAAGGCAAAGCGCATAGCAGAATTATCCCTTTGAAACATGCCTCAACCCATGATTGAGCCACCTATCCTTGAAAAACTATGATTGAAACAAAAGTATTTCCAAATATCAAAGAACAACCGATGAAAAATCTTCCTACCATTTCCTATAAGCAACCACAAGACAATCAAAACAATCTTGTTGTACCTCCTAAATTCAAATAAGTTTAAAAAGCTAAGGAGAAAGTGGTCTAACTATTGTGCCCTTAGCAACAGGGACCCTCTTGTCTTTCGCCTTGCTGGGTCGTTTTGTTGTCGCCTCATTTTTGTGCCCCCATTTTGGTGTCCTAAATGGTTAACGTGCCTCCAAATTCCCATCTTAAGTTGACTATGTTTCATCCCCTCCTATCTGGCTAAGTCCTAGTGCCTTGTGGAGTTTCCTCAAAAGTTTGCTTCTGCCAGCGGCCTTAGGGCTTGGCAGGCCCGCCCCGCCGGGTTTCCCTTACCAGGTTTCCTTTGGGTGTTCACCGTTTTGAATGGAGGAAGGCTTCCGCCTTTCTGAACCCTGGGGCTTGAGTCCTTGTTTTCCACTCAGTTTAAATTACGATGAAAATTGATTGCCTTTGGGCTCATCGGGCCCGCCTCTCTGGACTTCCGCCCCTGGAACTCTGTGTTGACTTTGTTGTTTGAAATGGAAAACCGACGACGACACCCCATCCTCTAGGCCCCTAGATATCTTTCACCGGTGGTTTTTGAACTAAAATTTGAAGCGGCTACGGGGTCGCATCATTCCGGACCTGGGCCCTAGTCATCCCGCCACCATCCGAGTTTTAAATCCACCAACCCTCCTATCATCCGTACGGGCATTAAATGAGGGTATTAAATGGTAAATGGGGTATAAATATTTGGCTCGACCTGTCATTTTCATCTGTCAGGTTTTCCAGAGGATTTCAGAGCAGAGTTCGAGCAGCCCAGTGCCTTCGTCGCCCGCCGCCCTCATGCCCGTGGTCATCCTTCAGCCATCCTTTGTGGATTTTGACATCTTTTCACCAGACTATTGAGGCAGGTTTTCCGCTCATCCTCCTATGAGGTTTTTTATGATTTTGCGCTTAAAATGATGAACAAAATGGGCTAGAAATGCTTTAACTTGATAAAACATGACAACATCTAAAAAACCCATGTGTCTAAATTCTAAGAAACCTCCAAAAACATCCTCAAAGATAAATCTAGAACTTCCCCTCATCGTCACCATTCTTCACACAAGGAATTCGCACCCTTCGAGCCCACACCAACACATTGCTGTCAAAAAACTTGGAAAATGAAACATTTTTATCAAACGACAGAATCCTCTCTCGGGCCCGCGTCCTTAGACCTTCGTCAGCATATCACTGTCGAACTTTTTAAACTTGACAAACTTGAAATTCAGCCTCTACCTAAGCTTCTCGAGCCTGATCCCTTCTCGAGCCTGATCCCGCAGGACTCTATCCTAAGGATACCACATCGTTCCTTCCATTCCAAACAACAGGGAGAACTCGTCCACCCAAGCCCCGGGGCCCACCTTGCCTTTCCCTGTTCGGGGTTGAATGCCCAAATGATCTGTTCCATCAGGTCCCGGACCTTAGTCTATAGAGTTCCATCTGTAGATTTCCACAACCTCTTAGCCATTTCAAAAGCCATCTGATGGCGACCTTCCACCTCCTGGGTCTCGACCCTCCATTTGCTATGAGGAACAACTAACATCGAACTTTATAGTATTTTCCCTCGCTAGGTCTCGTCCACTAGGATTCCATCCCATGTTAGTCATCTCACAAGGGAAAAGCAAGTTCGTCTTTCCAACCTCTGGGACCTGCCATCCGAACCGTCGAAAGAAACTTATCTAAAAACCTAGCGGCCAAGCTTAATGTCGGGTCCGGTCCACCGGGCCGCTCCCTCTGGATTTTCATGCCACGCTTGCCATTTTCAAACAGAAAATCACTGATAGATTCCAGCCCCTTCAAGCCTGAATACTTCAAAGTTGAAGGGTCACACTAACTGCCTTTCAGCCTTTTGGACCCCCGACCCTAGAGTTCTGACCCTGAAACTCTGTTTCTTTGTGGCTGTTCTAAACAGCGAAGCCCTTACAGTTTTCTGGTCTCATATTTCTGAGAGCTCCAAAAGTGATCCAAATGACCTCAGATTTGAAAGCTGATCTCGACCCATGTGCTCAAATTCAACCTTCTCCTACATGAGCCTTTCAAACCATCAGAATTTGATGTCGGGAGAAATCACACGGATTTCCCTACCCTGTTTTCCCTTGAAAACAACATTCCTACTAGGGAAGTCTGGCCCTCCGGGCCCAGATTTTCCAAAATCCCTTCAATAAATGATTAATGACATCTGGAAGTAAAATTTTGATTTCACGAATGATAAATTGTCTAATTGGATTTTGTCCATAGAATTTTTGACTAATGTTAATGCTTTCATGATTAATTGTGCTCATTATGCCTTCGTTTACAGGACCCTCAGGGGCAGCTGCAGAAAAAGAGAAAGGGAGAAAGGCAAGCAAGACTCCTCGTGGAAAGGAGGACAAAGACTAGATGAAGTACTAGCTCCAAGGAGATCCACTACATTCGAAAATCATCACAGACTGGAAGGAAATTACATAAACCAATATTAGCCATGTCGATATTAAAGAATTCAAGCAAAGGGTCAGAGTCCACTCGAAGATCGACAATGCAAGGCTAATCAGACAAAGTGGGATTGCTAAAGTTGTGGGCTTCCCTCCATCCCTCATAGCCCCCGAATTGGTCATGGCTTGCCGACAGACATATCAGCCATAGACACAAACAATTGTTGATAGAGATGGAAACATCCTTGCTGACATGTCGGGTGAGGCAATTACGAAGATATTTCACACCCCACCTTTGGGGAGATGGAGATTCCCACCATAGCAGAGTGTAAAGCAACATGGGATGAGGACCCAATGGGCTACAAGAAGCTAATTAACCAATACTGGATCAAAGAGAAAAAGGGTAGCACTACAAAGGTTCCTCAAGAGCTCTTCCGCAACGACTTTAACGAAGACTACCATGACTTGGTCACCATGTTGAGCAGGGTGATGGGCCTTCCCATTGCTGCATATTTTTAGGAGTGGATGGTGTACTTCATTGAGCAAATTCTCCGTGGGGATGAAGATGTCACCACAAAAGTCTCATTCTATTGGGGAGGCATAATAAGTGACTGCCTCCACAAGTAGTTTATGAATGTAAAGAAGACCTCTAGGTTCTACATGACCTCCTATATTGTATACTCACTGGCCGAGTGGAGGAAATACAATGGATTGTTTTTGGCACTTGATGAGGAACTGGGTCGAGCATTAAAGGTCTATGACAGATATCCCTAGCTCCAGTTCAGGAACTTCAAGGAGTATTGCAAGGTGAATGACATCTTCATTGGACACATCATCAGATTACTTGGAGGGGATTTTGAAAGAAGGGTCTCTCATAGTGCTTGGGAATTCTTGAAGCAATATGCCTTCCTATTCATACAATACCCCAAGTTCACATATATTCGTGCCCAAGGTTTCACATAAAGGCCAAATAAGCTACCTCGGTATCCCAATGACTGGATCATACTGTTAGAGCTTTCTCGACAACTGTAGCATATACATTCAGTTCTCAATGGCAAGCAATTAGTAGGGATCCGTTATCCCTTAGCTTTCGGCTGTGGGATGTACAAATTGCAAACCTCCCAGTGTGTTGAGAATTCTAAGGAATTGGAGGAGTATCATTTTTTCCTACACACTACTCACCCATGGATGGACCCATATGGGCATGTAAGGAAGGCACTAGGACCAGGGTATGCCCATTTCCATCATGTCGAAGATTTCTGGGTAGATTGCCAGGATGACAAGGAGGTGCGTGCAAGGAATTACATGTGAATGACTACATACTTCATAAAAAAAGTATAACTATTTCCTATACTTGATCAAGTTGAAGAAGATGAGAGCACCATCATGGACCCCAGATACAACACAATTGCTAGCTTGCCGCTGCCAGCAATAGATTGGGATGAGCACTGGGTCGATGACCTCGATATTATAACCAAGCCAGTTGTGGCTCGTACCAAAGAATGGGTTAATAGACAAGTATCCCAATTGAAACAACAAGGGGTCATCCTAACATATGAGGGGCTCAAGAGTTAGCCTAGTGCTACAGAGGATGTTGTTGCTACAACTTCAATAGGAGCGACATCCAAATCTCCTCCGCTTACAAGATCAAAGAAGAGGAAAGGGATTGAAGCGGAACAGTCGTTAGATCCAAAGGTTTATTCAAGAAAATATTTAGGAGGTTCACCCTCTTAGAGGCCAAAACGGATGGCAAGCATCACAGGGCAGCCAACAATTTAGGAGGACCCCCTTCACGAGGGTGAGGAAGGGAAAATAGATCAGCCAAAACCTCCTCCATCTCTCCCTATTTTTTTCACCCTTCCATCTATTTCCCAAGCCATGGTTGCCACATCCCCACCTGCGATGGACATCTCAGTCCACCTCGCATCCTCTCCCTCAGATGGGCTTGTAATAATGGTTGACTCCTCTGCTACAACTTCTCTGCTTTCCTTTGCCTCCATGTCACCCACTACATCGCTTCCACTGGCAGTAGCGACAATACCAATGCCCGCACTCACATTACTAGAGGATTTCTCATGGCATATGCAGAATGTCCCCTCTGATATTTCTCAAAAAAAATTTGGATCCCACCATCCAAGCTACCTTAGCGCAGGTCCTCGCTAGTGCTTGGCCCTTGCAACCTCCGACGGGACCACCAACAATGGAGGCCAAAATTATAATCTCCGAAGAATGGGAGAAGCAAGAGAGGGAGGCTTCAAGGGTAGTGGAGGAAGAATCCGACAAGTACCATGAACTCTCGGAGTATGAACACCGACAAATTGACAAGGTGGTCTGTGAAGAAAAAGAAACAAGGTCTTCTTAAAGTGGAGACGAAGAGGAGGATGCATATGGTAAAACTATTGTACAGACCTTTGATGGTGATTATGAGGAGGAAATGGCCCGACAATTGAGGGATGATGAAGAAGAGGTAGAAATGTCACCTCCCAGAGAAGAAAGATAAGAAGATGATAAGGCAACAAAAAATGTGGAACTCCCTATAGGGGAACAACAGGAGGGTGTGTCATCTCCTCATAAAGAAGAAGAGAATGTAGAAAAGGACAAACCTGAAGGTGAGGTTCAAGTTGATAGTAGCCTGGAAATTGAATAGCCTGAGGAGCATGTGCATAAGGATGAGCAAGTTGAAGAAAGGAAAGGGAAAGAAATTGAGAAAGAAGAAAGTCCCCAGGAGCGATTTCCTACTAAGCCTCCCATCAAACGCCTTGTGTTTTTCCAAGACTCTGATGAGGAAGAAGGAGAAAACACTAAAATGGAAGAAAGGGCTTCTATAGGTACAGAAATAGAGATCCAAACCAAGGAGGGCGAGGGTGATCATGAATCGCCTAAGGAAAAATCTATTATGCCCAAATGGCTAGAGAGGCAACTTGAAATGAAAAATCCTTCCCCAAAGGATCCAAGAACAAGACTGGAGGCTATCTTAGCCTGAGCGTAGATTACAACCAGGAAAGAGAAGAAGACCAAAATCAGATCCAAGGTAACAATGGACGCTTCTAGATCTCGAACTGTGCAAGTAGCCATGCCGGTGGTGAGCAAAGAGGGTGTGAGCTATAATATCTCCACTATTTACTTGGGAGTAGCTACTAGAGAGCAGAAGGTGGAGCACCTCGAGGAGTCTATTGCTATAGTGGTGCATCTAATACAATAGGATAAAGTTTCAAAGGATGAGGTTAAAGCACAGGTAGCTGATCTGACAGCTTACATCTGACAATGGTCCTCGGCTGAAAAAATGCCTACCATATCCGCGGCTCCACCATAATTGTTGTCCAAGGAACATATTGATAAGATGGAAAGGAGAAAGAATCTGGACAAGACTACAGAAAGCTAGTTCTGACAGGTTCTATACATCGAAAATATGGGCATCAACTGAGCTGTCCAGATAGCCAACAAGTTCTTGGACTTACAACAGTCTCTCAAGAGCACAAGAAGGCTCTATTATGACTTCTCAGCAAGATACGAGTCCACCTATCCAAAGATTGAGGCTATCCTCAAGTTGCCAAGCATAACATGGGAACATGAGCTTGCGTTGAAGAGGGATGACCATTGGCTGATGGATGTATGGAAGCGGGACTTTGAGAATAGGAAAGAAAGATTTAAGCAGGTGATTAATAAAGTGGATCTGGATATTGAATGGGTCAAAGAGATTAGGATGGATTGCGTCTAGTACTTGAAGCTAATGATAGGCTATGAGATGCCCATTGTGCAAATGGATCTGGATAAAGTAAGGCCTCATTTCTAGAAAAAGATGGAAGACGGGATGTCAGATGAAATAACCACATAATTTATAAGTTTTGCAACCCGAGCCTTCACCTAGTTAGAGTTGTTTCAGGATGACGCTGCTAAGTATGAGGAGGATTGGGAAAAGCTCTCCAAGCAATCCAAGCAGTGGAGCTATCAAGTATTGCGGTCTGAAATCATAGAGGTCGAAAAACTTCATTCGATAATCTTGAAGTTTATGGAGTATGCAGCTTTGAAGAAGCAGGAAGGCAACCCTATTGTTAGTAAAGATCTTCTAAAGGAGTATACAACAAAAGAGCAATCAGCAAAAAGACAAGATGCTATAGTGTTGTCACTAGAGGACAAGATATGGATGAAGACAAAATTGTATTTTAAATTGTAATATATTGGGGGGTAGGTAGAACCCTAGTTTATAGTGAATCTTGGCCACACAATGAGATTAAATCTTGGCCATTTGTTCTACTTTTTGGGAACTATAAATAATGGGTCTCCTCTCATTTTTAAGAGAGAGTTGAGTTGTTGTAAGGACATGCTAAAGAATTTTCTAATGAAAATACATTGACTTGGTGTATTTTCTGAGTTCTTCTCATGTTTCATTATTCAATCTCCATTGTTAGATTCTTTATTTATATTTGAATTGTTGTTCTAATTAGCTTTAAATTGCTTATATAGATTTTGGTAGTGTTTTTCCGTGATTGTAGAAATTTTTGTTGTGTTGATGCCTTCCAATCCATACTTTTTGTTATTTGTTGATGGTAAATGGTCTTGTAAAGTTAGTTTGGGTTGAAACTTGAAGCTTTTTTTAAACTTTTATCTTTATTCATGTATATATGTGGTGGATGAATGATAAATTATCTACAGACCTTTGAAGATAGCATAGATTTCACGATACTGTAGGTTTCTTGGTTAAGTGGAATCATGTTTGATGGAATTTGTCCATAGTAGAACCTCCATGATGACTGTTCGCAATTAGTTATAGATCCAGGAACCTTCCCTCTTCCCTGCTCTTTTTCCTTTTATGTTTTAGAAACAACCTGTGCTAAAGTTCATTGCACAATGTAAAGCCAAAACTTAAGGAAAACATTGAATTTTTATATTGTTGTTTGAACCTACAACAAAGTGCACCTTAAATCCCACCTCAAAAAATTTAGATTTTAAGATCCACCTCGCATCCAGCTACGTAAGTTTTCCCTATGATTACCAGCAAAATCACATCAAACATCAATTGAGGAGTTCCATGCAAGTCAAGACCTGACGCTCGAGAGACCTTGGGGTGATTTTCAGCAACTTGTTGTTGGGAGTCTCCTTTCAAGAGAGGTAGTGCATCTACACACTGCCTATGTTGAGAAAGTGTGCAAAAACACCCATCAACACTAACAACCTCCCATGGTTCCTTCCGTTCCTCCCCTAAAAGAAGAAAAGAAACCTATGGTTCATAAACCCACTCCTACACAAACACAAATTGATAATAGATTGAAATGAAATTGAAATGCAAGAGAGCATAGGCATAGATGTCATGTTGTTGCTCGTACATTACAAACTAAAGAAGAAAAGAGCAACATGGAAAATCAAAATCCGAACTTACCTGAACCAATGCATGCTGACTCTATACCCTCGCCAAAATGTAAACAATAACCTTCCATGGACATTATCATTCAACCTCTTGTTATGATTAATCTATATGATGACATTTATATTGTAAAGACTGTTGAACAAGTTCATATTGAGTTAAATTCATTGTTCTCTTTTTCCATGAGCTTAAATGACAATTATCCTAAAAAGAGTGTTGAACTTGGTATGTTTCCTATTTCGGCACTTGATGTTGTCCCTTGTGCTAGTTGTCTTCCTTCTGTATATACTGATCGAGATTGGGATGTGTACGACCTACTATAGGTTGACTTGGATGTGCCTTACTATTCTTTTGCTTTATTTCACTTTTTTCATGTTTCTCTATGTGATTGCATGTGTGTAATGTGATCCACCATGCTATTTTGTTTGATGTATCTCTCTCTTTTTGTGCATTCCTCTATATGTATCTACATTCTTCTATATGTCGTAAACATTTTATCCTTTTTCTCTTGTCTTGTGTTTTTCTTTTGGTGATGATGCAAGGCATCAAGACATTTAGGTCTCTTCCATGTTGACCCAAAAGGATTTTCTTTGTTTTTGCTTTCTTTGTACCATTCTTCCAATTTTGTTAGTACTTGGGGAATGATGACATTTCCTAGCTCTATAACAATATTGTAGCAAAGACATACTGACCCTAAATCCATAGATCCCTTATGTATTTCTAGGGGCAACCCCTCCCTCCTTTTTCATGGCGTAGATTTATTTCAGAAACATATGACTTGGCATAGGGATTTCTAAGTGAAGCTCTCATGTCTTAGGAGAAAACATTGGCTACTTTAAAGAAATTTCTCACAACAATGGTGTTAGCAACCACTTTAAAGTGGGGGCATACATCGATAATACCTTTCAATATTTTTCATGTTTCATTTTGCGATTTTCTTTTTTTCTTGTGATGCGTCCTCTTCTTGGTGATGTCATTGGGTTTGATGTCTTCTAAGAGTGCAATATTTCTTAGCGTATTATTTTCCTCTTAGTGGTGATGCAACACACTACATTTCCTAAGTTGTGAACCTTCTACTCTTGAATTTCCTCTCTTGGAGACATTAGGCATGATGATCCCTAAGAAGAATACCTTACATGAATGAAGCAAAATCCCTTTGAACAAAAACCTATACACAATGTTCATAAGTGTTTGGCATAATACAACTTGTTGACCTTGTGAAGCTTGAAACCCTATTTCAAGGCCACCTAGCATAACACACTTTTCTTGCCTATGGAGCCTTGCCTTGCATTGTGGTGCCTTATTGAAGTTGTAAAGAGGATAGCTTTGATATGGTATGGGAGCCTAATATGATTCTCTCATTTTCCACCCCTTTGTTTTAGTGCACCTTGTGGCACCTTATTGAGGTTATTAGAGGGATAGCTTTGGTATGGTTAGTACAATGAGAGTGGACACATAGGCATGAATTTCTCATTGTACAGTGAGAGATGACACATAGGCTTGACTTTCTCACTAAGCCACTTTATTGGAAGACTCACCTAGTGGATAGCCTAGAGTTCTACTACCTCGGAGTGAGCGCAAATCAATAGTCTATATGTGTTCCACATCACGCTGGACAATCTAGGCTTGATATCTTCTTGGTCTTTGATGTTGTATGATTGTGTATCTTTTTCATTGTTGCATACATAAGTTTCTTGAATGTCTACTTAGTGCGAGTGTGACATGGGGTCATACTGTCACTAAAGTGGGGGAAAAATACGTAGTAACGAAAAAAGTATCCCTTTTTCCTTAGTTTCAAAATAATTAATATTAAAATGAACTTAATGTTTCCTTGATTTAGTGTTGTAATGTGTTTTACACATTCACATTAAGTTTAGGGACCTTTTTAATAAAATGGACTTAATTATGCCTTATTTAGGGTGTTGTAAAGTGTACCTTTACACTTTCACACTAATCTAGGGCTGTATTAATTAATTGAGGCTAGTTTTCCTTAATTGACCCCTTTAATTCAAATTGAAGCCTAATTAATTACAAATTTTGAGGGATAAAACCTGACATTCATAAATTCCATTACACAATACTTAGTTTTAGATATGTGTCCTAGGTTAGTGACCTAAGACCCTATTTTTACATGATCTTTCACATTGCCCAAAGTGTGTCCTAGTTAAGTGAGCTAGGACCCATTTGCTACATGGTGAATGGGTCCTCACTTAGACCTAGGACCCCTCCTTGAACAATGTTTTTGCTGGTATTTTAATGATTTCAAATCCAAGATTTAATGTTGGCTTGTGATATTTGAATTTCAGGATTTAATGATAAGATATGTATAAATACAAGGCTATTTCACTATGTTTCATCTAAGCAATCATAGAAATTTTTATGAGCAAGTCCTAATAGAAAGTTTTCGAGATCAAGAGCATTCAAGAGCATTTCTAAGGCATTCAATGGTAGATTATTGAATATTATTGCAGCAATCAAGATCCATTTCATCATGTCAAAGGAATAATGCATTATGCATGTGGTTGAGCTAATGTGTTGATGTGGCATTCAAGATCAATCAAGCATATTCAAGGTGTTGTTCTAATCAGGTTCATGATCAAGATCTACATTCATTGAGGCCACTTCATGCTAGTTTGCATATCTAAAATCCAAGGTTTCAATTAAGGTGTGTTGAGTTGTGATGCCCATTGCTTTGTTCATTCATCATTCCTTTATGCATTGTTCCAATTCAACGTTTAATTGCCAAAATGGGGTTTGACCAAGGATAACCCCTATTCTCTAACAAAAAAAAAAACATTCTCTCATTTTGTGTGTGATTGTAGGTTTTAGTTTGAATATCATTTTGGAGAGAAAAATTGCAAAAGTTGTCAAAGTTTTCAAGAAAGTTGTCAATCACTGAAATTGAGCTATAGGATTTTTTTTTGGTTTTTCGACAGTGCTCAGCTAGGATCTGGGAGTGTAGAAATTGAGGAACGAAAACTAGAAACATATTTTCCAGAGCCCTATCCAAGACCCATTCGCCATAGGGTGAATGAGTCCTTAGCGAGGTCCAAAAAAGCACTTTTTACAAGTACACAACAGTTGACCCTCTTAAAACCTAGCTTTTGATTGCTATATCAGTTAGGTTTAATTTATGTTACTCATTTAATCATCATAACCTTCATATTGAATGAAATATAGAAGAATAGGAGGTTCATCTTAATCATCCATTTAAATGTTGAACCCCATTTTCTCTTTGTTTCACTAGGTATGAAAATTTATTCTTGTCCTTGAGAAAGAAAACTTGAAATTTAAAATATTTTCTCACATTATTTCTTCTATAAATCCCAATACAAAAAAGTGAATGGAAGTTCCTTAGGGTATGCATTGATTATGGGGAAATCTAGTTTTATAGAAAAATATTTGAAGCATAGTATGAAACAATGACTTGATGCAATGTTAGGTTTTGACCTCTCTAAGTTCATGTGGCCTTGGTTACCACTTCTAAACAAGGTCTAGGGGGAGTATACATGATGGTATGTCAAGAATACAACTTTGGGAGATTTTTACCCATTGAAGGTAAAGTATCCTTTGGATTCAGTGATAGATCCAAAATATGAAGATATTGTGAAGGAGGATGCATTGGACTATCAAATAAATTTTTGAAGTATCATCCCTTATGTGGGTTAGTATCATAACCTATCTAGCTAAGAAAGGGGGTGATTCATGAGGAGCATTTATCCAACAAAGAATTAATTTTAAGTTCAATACTCTATGACCTAGTATTGCAAATTTACATGCATGGATATCTAAATCCCGGTGCTCCAAAAGTAAATTTTAATAGAGATTTATCTTATTAACCAATTATTTTTTGTGATTATTTTTAAACGTATAGAATATTGATCTTTTATTTTTGAAAGGTGGAATGGTACTAGGGTAAGTGCAAAAGTTGTGTCCATGAAGAGGAGAAGTTTTGGAAGAAAAAAATGCTAAAAGGAATGGGTACCTATTTAGGAACGGGAACCCGAGCCTTGGATCAGGAACTCATTGGACTAAATGGGTACCCATTCTAAAAATATAATGGGTATCCATTTTAAAAGATACCCATTTTAAAAATAGGATGAGTACCTGTTTTAAAATAGGTACACTTTTTGAAAATAAAACAAGTACCCGTTTTGAAAATAGAATGGGTACCCATTTTGAAATGAATACCCATTCTGAAAATTCTATTTTTAGAACCGGTGCTTGTTTTAAAGCGGTTACCCATTCTACAAAAAATTAAAATTCCAAAAGCCTTTTTCTTGGGTTTTAAGCTTGGAAAAGGTTTGGCAACCTGGCCCTTAGACTTTGACCTACAACTAGAAAACTATGATAGATTCAAGAGAAATTTCCAACTTTGGAAATATAGCTCTGATGGACTTTTCTTCAAAATTAATCTATGATATTAAAACCCATTATAGACCACAATTTCTAGTTTTTAAATATATATTTTTTAAAATATTTGATTATGTTTTCTATTTTCTAATTATTTTCCAATAAAAATGGCCCGTAAACTTGAAATATCAAGCTTTTTTTGTTTTTTCATAACTTTTTATTTATTAATTTTTTTGCAAAAAAATTTTATATGGCATCAATCTTCAGAAAATTCTCTACACAATGAAAAAGAAAAAAATGTTTAGTTTAGGTCCAATTATGTTTTTTGTACATTTTGATTTTTAAAAACAACAATTAGGGTCAATAAAAGTTCAATAAAAAATCATATTAAAAAAAAAATACAAAATAAATCCTCATCAATCTTCAAGTCGTTACATATCTTTCCCCAAAAGGAATTAGAAAAATAATTTTATTTAGGTCAAAAAGTGGTGTCCATACACGTGTATGGTACGGTAAAGAAAATGACTTTAAAAAAGTGGTTTTTATATGCCCATTAAAAATTAATTTATATCATCTAGGTATTAGAACAAATTACATATTTGGAAACTAGATTCAAAATACTAAATTTTTTATTACCGAATTTTTAAGATTCAATGCATAAGTGCTTCAAATTTCCAGTCCAAGTGTGACAAATTCTAAAAAACAAGAAAAAACACTTCCACTTTTTGAGCTTTTTGTGGACCCAACTTCTTGCCCCATTCCACTAGGAGAAGCAGGTTATTTTTGGTCAAGCTATAGTTTCCTAGGTTTAACCAAATGACAAATATGTTTTTGCTCATACTAGTATAGGTAAGGTTTCCATATCTTCCTTAAAATTTTCTAGGTCAATGATTGCTTTTGAGATATTTTAGAAATATTTTATGTAAAATTTTGACTCTTAATCCCTGGAAACAAGAAAATTACTTTACTCAACTATAGTAAGGATACAAGTGTGGTTACATATAGCCAAAGGTTTACCTAAATAAGTATGGCTTAAAATAGAAGATAATATGTGGAAGAAAGTGCTAGATTACATGAAAATATGCATTTTCATTAAATAAAATATTTTCAATGATAGGACATATTATGGTAGATTTCAAGGTGGGTAAATCCCATTGAAAAAACCAAGAAACTTGGTGAAATAGTATATGATTTTCACATTTCTCTATGAAAATAATAGCACTAGCTTCCTCAAAAGGTTCAAAAGATTCATCATTTAAAGAATTTCTATGACCATAGTCTAGGAGTTCCACTAAGATAAAACCATAAGAGTGGATAAAAAGGAAATGCTTCTCCTCACCTTCTTATAATTTTGATATTCTTTGCTTATCCCATACTAAAGAAAATAGAGTAAGTGCATGGAAATGGAGGGCTAAAATGGGGTCAAACTGGCCACTTTTTTTCTAAAATCAACAAAAAAGGATCCTTGATGAGTAATTCAAGATATCCATGCTCAAATTTCAAGACCTATTTAGAACGAGATTAGTAGTGCTTAGAATCTACTTTCTAAACTACATTTTTTTAGAAAAAAAAGTGTAGATTAAGAGGATTGGATAGGGAGAGCATATAAAGTGGCATTTTTAAAAAAAAATACAACATGAGGTCAAGTATCCCAACCTTAAATTGTTGAATTTTAAAAAAATATTTTATAATTTAATTTGTAGAAAGTTAGCTAACATCACATAGTTTATGCTATATTATTTTTCTATTTTTTAATGAATATATTATTTTTACTAATTTTCAAAGTGGACACATCCTAAAAAATAGAAAATTGAGCACGCTTCCTTCTAATATTTAGAAAAATAATTATAAAAATAAAATGAATGTGCATAAAATAGAGCGTAGAGTATAAAAATATAATTTATTTTAAAGCTGGATGAATAGATAAAAAATGATTTCCAAAAAGAAGTAAACATGTTTTTAGAAAAAAATAAAGACACTAGCAAAAGCAATTAAAGATATAAACCTTAATCTATTTGAACTATAGAAAAAGTTAAATGATTAGAAATATAAGAGAGAGCTCGATGTCATAGTGGCATTTTTCATAATATCTCAAAATGTGTAAACTTGGTGGAGATAATGCTCAACATTTTCTTTTTCTTTTTGTTTTATGAAAATATAGATTTTCATATCTTACATGCAAGTCCAATATTTTGGCTCAAATTTATAAGTTGAATCCAAGCCTAACAGTTAGAATTTGTAAATAATTTTTTTAAAAAATATATGTGTTTTATTTGAGATGAAAAAAAGGAGCATCCATTACTAAAAGATACAATCCCTAGAATTTGGTCCTACAAACTCAATTATTGTGTATGATCTACCTATTTCTAAATCACAAAATCATTATTTTTATTCGTTTGAGGAATTCTAATAATTCTTTAATAAAATAATTAATTATTTTTTCCTACATTGATAGATAATTTATTCTAATTGTATTTATTTTATCTAAAATTCGTATAGAGAGAGGTGGGGGGAGTGATATGGGAAAGAGTGAGATAGAGAGAGAGGGAGAGAGTGTGAGGGATAGGGGGAGAGAGAGGAAGGGATGGGGAGGTGGGTGGAGAGAGAGGGGGACAAGGAGAGAAGAGGAACAAGAGAGAGGGGGTGAGAGGAAGAGGGAGAAAGAAAAGATAAAGGAAATATGCACATATTTTGTTTGAAATAATAAGCCCAAAGAAATAGTTTTTTTTTGGGTAAAAGTGGTAGAGCCACTATAGAGTTTCTATTGATACGAAATATAGAATACAAAAGGAAGGGGTGTATAGGATCTACAACACCACTCAAGCACAAATGCCCTACAGGAGGTTTTACATATAGTTATAGAAGACAAAAATATCATTTCAAGATCACACCAAAAAATGGTGGACTTTGGAGCCAAAAAATTGTTGAGAGATTCAACACTACTATACACCACTCTCGATAGAAGAAGAAACATCAATGGGGAGTGTGAAGTATGAAGCATCAAAAGATAGACTCATTATGATAACATTAAAGATCTCATGAATATCAAGGTGGGAGGAGAATAAAAAAAAATAACATTATGTAAAGGCAAGGATGACTCCATAAGGTCTCATAAGGTGTGACCACTAGAAGAATAAAATATAACCCTAGATCATATGCAACAATTAAAAAACTAAACATAGGATAATATGTGTGATCTCACACCATGTAAATGTAAATAAATAAATAAACATTGATCTAGAATCATATAAATGTATAACTGTAAAATAAATAAAAACTATTGTATACATTTATAAATATATGTATCATTAATATCCTAGAGTTTTATAGCTTAAATGTATTATGAAAATTTTAAAGCTTATGTTATGAAAATCAAACACCTAATAAGAAACCCTAAGCAAGATAGAATAGTAGGTGTAAAGCTTATATGTATCATGGAAATCGTAAAGCTTATGTCAAGAAAATCATGACACCTAGTAAGAAACCCTAAGAAAGATAGAATGAGAGGTGTTTAACATAATCATAACATGTGATGCATAAAGCATATCACAATGCATAGGAGGTATCAACATAATCATGACATGTGACATACATATAAGAAGAATAATCATCATACAAGCACAAAGAGAGATCCATCATAAAATTCAAATTTGATATAAGTGAAAGAACAAATATACTTCTCAAATTCAATTCAAAGATGTATTTTTGGTTGTTTGATTTAACAGAAGTAACACCAATACAATTTAATGATTTTAAAACAATGGCAAATGTGGCCTATATGTGCAAATTCAATTCTTAAATTTTAGAGTTGATCTATGTATTTTTGTTCACTTTGTGATTTATTTTCCTCCAACTTATGGAATATGTAAGATTTTTTTAGATAAGAATTCCCCTCTAGGATACAATTTAATGATTATTGTTTTGCAATTATACAACATAATTACATATGTAATCAATAATAGCATGTTGATGCTAAATAGTTTGATAATTAATTAAGATTTATTATTTTATATAATACCTTATCACACAAATTAAGATATTTTACACTTCTCTCAAATCAATAAGTAATTCTTTAATTTGGGCTCATTTGAAAAAACATCACTTTTTGCACCCACAAATTCAAAGGAAAGTAATATAAAATGTCAAAATTTCAAACTGGTAATTAAATAATTTGTTAATTAATTAATATTTATTATTTTATATAATACTTGACACATAAATTAAGATATTTTACACTTCTACAAATCAATAAGTAATAACTGAAAGAAGGATCACTTTTGTATCACTTTTGTACCCACAAATTTAAGAAAAATAATATAAAATAAAATCATAATTTCAAATTGATAATTAAATAATTTGATAATGAATTAAGATTTATTATTTAATATCTTAATACACAAATTAAAGTATTTTGTCAAAATTTAGGGCTGAAAAAAATCACTTTTTACACCCACAAATTCAAGAAAGTAATATAAAATAAAATCAAAATTTCAAATTGGTAATTAAATAGTTTGATAATGAATTAATTTTATATGACATCTTAACACACAAATTAAGATATTTTACATTCCTCACAAATCAATAAGTAATGTTTAATTTGAACTCAAAATTTATAAAATCAAATCATTTTTTCAAACTAGTAATTAACGAGTTTGATAATGAATTAAGATTTATTATTATATAATACTTTTTTAGACACTAATTGAAGTATTTTACACTTCTCATAAATCAATAAGTAATCAATAGCTAATGGTTTAATTTTTGCTCCTCAAATTAAAGAAAGTAATATACAATAAAATCAAAATTATAATCCAATGTAAATGAGCATAAATGAAGTAATATACAATAAAATCAAAATGGTTTAAATTTTGCCCCTCAAATTAAAGAAAGTAATATACAATAAAATCAAAAATAAAATCAAAATTATAACCCAATGTAAATGAGCACAAATGAAGTAATATACAGTAAAATCAAAATTACAACCTAATGTAAATGAGCACAAATGAGCACAAATGAATGATAAAACTCTGAATTTAAGAATTTTAGTTTAAATTATTATTAATAAATTTCAATTTAAAAATTTAAGTTTTAATAATTAATTTTATTTTATTCCAAGATTAAATCCTCTTTTGATACTAATATATGAGAAACCTCTTAAAACTTATTTATATGTGTTATAACAAAATCACTTGTTTTTAATTTCCTGAGTCTTATAGGGCAATGATGAATATAGGCCATGTTATATATGACTCATAAAACTTATTTATATGTGTTATAACAAAATCACTTAAAACTTATTTATGTGTTATACCAAAATCATTTATATGTGTTATAACAAAATCATTTATATGTGTTATAACAAAATCACTTGTTTTCATAAAACTTATTTATATGTGTTATAACAAAATCACTTGTTTTTAATTTCCTGAATCTCACAGGGCAATGATGAATATAGGCCATGTTATATATGATGAACCACCTTGCACCATTTAATTTATATTTTTTCAGGTGTAATTTAAATCTTTGGATGTTTGGTATTGGAATGTACACTGTGCCATCATATATTGTAAAAGTGTCCACAAGCTAATAATCAACTATAATTTGTATAGTTTGTAGGGCAATGATGAATATAGGCCATGTTATATATGATTCATAAAACTTATTTATATGTGTTATAACAAAATCACTTAAAACTTATTTATATGTGTTATAACAAAATCATTTATATGTGTTATAACAAAATCATTTATATGTGTTACAACAAAATCACTTGTTTTCATAAAACTTATTTATATGTGTTATAACAAAATCACTTGTTTTTAATTTCCTGAATCTCACAGGGCAATGACGAATATAGGCCATGTTATATATGATGAACCACCTTGCACCATTTAATTTATATTTTTTTAGGTGTAATTTAAATCTTTGGATGTTTGGTATTGGAATGTACACTATGCCATCATATATTGTAAAAGTGTCCACAAGCTAATAATCAACTATAATTTGTATAGTTTGTAGGGCAATGATGAATATAGGCCATGTTATATATGACTCATAAAACTTATTTATATGTGTTATAGGAAAATCACTTAAAACTTATTTATATGTGTTATAACAAAATCATTTATATGTGTTATAACAAAATCACTTGTTTTTAATTTCCTAAATCTCACAGGGCAATGATGAATATAGGCCATGTTATATATGATGAACCACCTTGCACCATTTAATTTATATTTTTTCAGGTGTAATTTAAATCTTTGGATGTTTGGTATTGGAATGTACACTGTGCCCACATATATTGTAAAAGTGTCCACAAGCTAATAATCAACTATTTAATTTATATTTTTTCAGGTGTAATTTAAATCTTTGGATGTTTGGTATTGGAATGTACACTGTGCCCACATATATTGTAAAAGTGTCCACAAGCTAATAATCAACTATAATTTGTATAGTTTGTAATTTTTTGTTGATCAATAATTTGTACAATAGTTTGTTATTAAATGAATTAATTTGTTGTGCTTAGTCCAGTTAATGACTAACTATCTTCTAGAAAGAATGTTGAGTCTTCTTAGACTGTTAGAATCTTTGTGATTAAATGAATTAATTTTGTAAAAGTGTCCACAAGCTAATAATCAACTATAATTTGTATAGTTTGTAGGGCAATGATGAATATAGGCCATGTTATATATGACTCATAAAACTTATTTATATGTGTTATAGCAAAATCACTTAAAACTTATTTATATGTGTTATAACAAAATCATTTATGTGTTATAACAAAATCACTTGTTTTTAATTTCCTGAATCTCACAGGGCAATGATGAATATAGGCCATGTTATATATGATGAACCACCTTGCACCATTTAATTTATATTTTTTCAGGTGTAATTTAAATCTTTGGATGTTTGGTATTGGAATGTACACTGTGCCCACATATATTGTAAAAGTGTCCACAAGCTAATAATCAACTATAATTTGTATAGTTTGTAGTTTGTTGTTGATCAATAATTTGTACAATAGTTTGTTATTAAATGAATTAATTTGTGATGAATATAGGCCATGTTATATATGATGAACCACCTTGCACCATTTAATTTATATTTTTTCAGGTGTAATTTAAATCTTTGGATGTTTGGTATTGGAATGTACACTGTGCCCACATATATTGTAAAAGTGTCCACAAGCTAATAATCAACTATAATTTGTATAGTTTGTAGTTTGTTGTTGATCAATAATTTGTACAATAGTTTGTTATTAAATGAATTAATTTGTTGTGCTTAGTCCACTTAATGACTAACTATCTTCTAGAAAGAATGTTGAATCTTCTTAGACTGTTAGAATCTTTGTGATTAAATGAATTAATTTGTTGTGCTTAGTCCAATTAATGACTAACTATCTTCTAGAAAGAATGTTGAATCTTCTTAGACTGTTAAAGAATGTTGAATCTTCTTAGACTTCTTAGACTGTTAGAATCTTTGTTATTTAAATGAATTAATGACTAACTATCTTCTAGAAAGAATGTTGAATCTTCTTAGACTGTTAGAATCTTCTTCTAGGAAGACTGTTTAGGAATCTTCTTAGACTGTTAGAATCTTCTTCTAGGAAGACTGTTTAAGAATGTTGAATCTTCTTAGACTGTTAGAATCTTCTTCTAGGAAGACTGTTTAGGAATAAGAAAGACGGTTGAGCAGTGAGAGTTTTGTTTGCTGTTCCAAATTCTAATTTTTGGTTGGTTATTAGAAAAAGTATTTATGCTACATTTCTTTGGTTGGGTAATAGAAAAATAATACATTTGTTTGGTTGGTTTGCTTTACGATCAGTGATTGTGTTTAATAGCCGATCTTGCTGTTGGTGTTTTCCTTATACTGCTGAAACACCCACATAATTATATCCAGTAATGAACACAAACATAAACATATTGAGCAATTGATAATTATATCCAGTAATGAACAGAAACACATTGAGCAATTGAGATACTCTTTCATTGAAGCCTCGAGCGGATTTTACATATCTTAAGAATAAAGAAAAACTAGTTCGCCTTCAGCTTTAGTTTTAGAACTGCACACGATGATGTGCCAGCTTCGTATCACAATTCCTCATGGAAAACCTAAGATTTAGCAGAGACGAGACTCTTTTATTTATGTCTGTACATACATACTACTTAAGGATACTGTTACAGCGTTCCACTCTACCAAATATTCCCTGGCATGAAAATGCCTGCCAATACAACAGGGCCAAATGTTAGTTACACGGTTGTACTTAACTACGGAGAGGGGAAGAAAGGTTAAAAAAGAGCGTTACCGCGTCGTTGAATTTCGCAGCGGCCGGGTTGAACGTTGCAGCGGGAAGGAAGCTCTCTCGCTCTCTCCAGTAGTTGTTGTTGTTGTCCGCGCCCCTGACGTCCACTGGGGTTAAACTCTTCGAACTCCTGTTGCTCTTGGTCGAACACTCGCTGAATGGCGTCGCAACGGCATTGCTGAGGCATCTGACGAAGCTCTTCGCAGCACCTGCGCGAGGGTCTCTCCTGCTCGCCCCTCTGCCCTCTCATGAAATCTCTGCACTCAGAGAGCCTACTCGGGTCACAGGACTGTTGCCTCCCCTGGTTCTCCTCGCACTCTGCCATCGTGAAGGGAGCGCAGGAGATGAGCACCAACACGCCCATCACCACCCATTTTGTTGATTGTTGCTTCATTTTTGGATAAATTGTGTTGCAAATGTGCAAGGGCCAGTAGATGATCTGTATGTGGAGAAACAGGGGTATAAGTAGGGAGGGCATAGCTTTGTGTGCATCGGAGGCATGCAGGTGGGGCGACAGAAGGAGCAACACGTAAGTGAATCTTGGAGGGTGGCAAGTGGCAGATGAAAGGGTAGGCAGCTAAGCAGCATGCGGCGTCCAGACAGTGCAGATAGATGCCAAGAGCAGTGCTTTTACGAGCTTTTTTTTCTTTAAACACTTAACTTTGTTGTACCATTTCGGTTTTTTTGTGTGTTTTATTATTTAGCTTTTCTGGCAGATGATGAATTGTCTTTTTCTCATATTAAATCTGGAACAATTTTCTTTTCCTCCCTCTGCTGGACTAGATGGCTACGTGCTACTGTGCTAGCCGAATGTTCAACCATCCCCTGTTAATGTTTGGCATCTGTATGTACATAGACAAGAGAAACACCTGTAATCTCTACGTTGGTGAACAAAGGCTAAGAAATCATTTAACACCCATCTGTGAATAGACTCACTTGTATTTATTTCCCTGTTGTCATATAAATTTATGTGTACAGGTTGAAAGGATTTTATACAAATAAAGAATATTAGGCTAACAAAAGCTCTGATTCAATCTCTTGTTATTCTGTGTCAAATTTGATGTGAGAACACATTTCTTTCTTTACATTTTTGCAAGCTTCGTATGGAAAAACAGTGCCCAATAACTCTGTATGTGCAATGATCTCCATGTGCAGCTTGCAAGATGTGAAAAGCTAAATAAATATTTAATTAATTTGCATCAATGTCTGCCAATTTTGAAGTGAATATAAATAGCCGTGCTGATCCTTTATTACAGTTTCTTCTTTTCTCTTTTGACCCACTTCATTGTTTGCTTAGATTTTCCATGTTTTCCTTTCTAGACATTCAATTTAGGGAACAGTGCAAAATGGGGAGATGGAGCATTATTCTTATGATCTCATTGGGTGTGCTATTTTTAGCAGTAGGCTCTAATGGGGTTTGTTCATAGGGGAGCTGTTTGGTTCATGATTTTTGTGCCAAAGATGGCGAGCCTGTAGCTAGGCTTAAAAGGTGGTCTTGCAGTTTTGTGGGTGACATGAATTAGAGGTTTAGTGTTACAGATATTGTCTCTATCACAATAACTGTGTTCACACTCAGATTATCAACATTAGATCTCAAGTTTTTATAGTATCTAAATTTGTAATTATGTATACAAAGGAGGATGCATACAATCTACTTGACAAATTGCTTGAGCAAATGCTAGTCGCATGGAATGTCATACATGGAGGGTACGTGTAGAATGGCATGCTGGAGAATGCATATGAAGTGTTTCATTCTTATTTTGAATTGGCTATTTAGGGTTTAGCATTTACATAGCACTTTGTTAATGTGTAGGTTGGAATCTTTGTTTCATTTTATTTGCATGTAGTGTCTAAAACATATTCTCATTCCATTCAACAAAATAGATGCAGCAATTATTTGTGGGCAATTACCATACAGATAGTTTTAATAAGCATAGGATATAGGATGATCTCCAATCTCAAAACATGTCCATATAGAGCAAAAACTCAATCTCTCCGCTAATTCCAACAACAATACTAACAAATTAAGGTAGAATACCATCGGTAGACTACCATCATCAATAGACGACGGTGGCTCTAGATGGTCCTAAATTGGTAGAATTTTCATCTATAAGTTATAGAATATAACCTCTTAGAAAGCTTAAAATGAAAAGATTAGGACTTTAAAGAAAACCTAAGAAAAACACTTTGCAAAAAATAGTTAAGAAAATGGAAAGATCCAGATTTTGAGAAAGCCTAAAACAAAATGGACTTTGTAAAAATAGTAAAGAAGTTGAAAGCTATAGAATGGTTCATATTCAACTAGAATGCAATAGTAGTAAGCAATCAAATGAGCATTTAAGGGTTTTGAGGTCACTCATGGCTGGATCCTATGTTCAAAGGGCATCCTTCAATACTATGAGTGTATATAACATGAATTATATACTCATACTTAGGTAACTACATCTTGGCTTGCACTCATTTCCTAGTTTTTATACACAAATGCATCCATTTTAATCAAATTGATTAAAAACAATTTAATTTCTTTTAGATTTTTGGTTATTTTCTCATTTATATTTTCAATTAGTTTGTAGGGAAAAGGAGTTTGTCTAATGCTATTCCAGCCTTAATACCTTAGTTCAAGACATGCATGATGAGCAAAGGACTATTTGAACTATACTTCTTCTTTTATTTTCATGTTAAGAGACAATTTCAAATCTATTTTGTTTTTGATAGATAAGGCCTAGGGGTTATTGCATTTCCATTATGCGATAAATCTTTAATTTCTTAATGACACTTAACTATTTATCATCGTCAAGTGTTATTTTATTTCAGATAGTTATTTCTAAATACAAGTCTATTATTTTTAACATGTATTCTACTCTATATTATATAAATAAATATATATAATTATTTTTTTGACATAATAATTCTTAATACTTAATGTTAATAGTTGTGCATTTGTCCTCAATATAGCAAGAAATAATCTCTCTAAATTATATCATCTTTGAAAAGAAATAATCTCTCTAAATTATATCCTCTTTGTTCTCAAAGAAATTATTCAAAACTATTGTTGCATGGTTAAGTTCCTTGATAATGAGATCATTCCTTTTTATGCTTAGTAGTTTGATTCTTGTGTGTGTGTGTGTGTGTGTGTGTGACGTTAAGTTACAAAATCTCCTAAAAAATGACCATCATTTCATGCATTCTACTTTTTTTACATTTTTTAAGGGTAATGATAAACACATATTATAAAATATTTGTGTATATATAAGTTTCTGCTACTTTCACTTGAAATTAATGATCCCTCTATAGATACAAGTAGATTGGCTAGATCTATAAAGGATTTCTTCAATTAGGCAATCCCCTTTGACACGAAGAATCCTCCAACATAAGTCACTTGAGAAACTTCCCTAGTTTCATAGGAATCTTAATTTGAAAAAATGAGTTACATGGTCAAGTACTCTACTTAGTTCAAAATTTATTTGTTGTATGTTTTGGTTAAGATAGTGTACATAGTTTATCAAATATTTTTAAATGTAAAATATCATACTTAACTAAGCCTAAGCCCATTGCAAACAAATCAAGCAAGGAATATGTTTTGAGCATACAAAAGAAATTAATTCATGACAAGAGGCAATATTCCTTCTATCTGATATTGAAACAAATGACTTTGGTAATATAGACAAAATTATTGAGTTATTCATATGATTATTTAGAGCTTTACCTAATCTAGCCTTGCTAAATCTCAAATAAACATGAATAATGTCTTGTTAAAACAAAATCTCTTTTCCACTCTTTGGAAAGAGCCTAGTTGTGCTACAATCCTTGTTTTATTGGGCATAATGTTAATCTTTTAAACCTAATGATTCATTTTCTAACCATTTGTGGTGCTCACATAATGCATATTCAATCTTCAATTATAATTTAGGGAGCTACTAGGGACATTAAATTTAGAATGGGAAAAGATATAAGAAATAGATAGTGGACGTGTTCTAATAATTCCTAATTATGATCCATATGTATTTAAAAATATAAAATGATGCTAAAGTTGAGGCTTATATCACTCAAAAGAGAAAGATGCATATTTCTATTCTTTATGCATTTATTACTCAATCCTCAGTATGAAAATGCATTCTTGTTCTTGAGAAAGAACACCTTAAATTTAAAATATTTTCTCCTGTTATTTCAATGGAAGCACTTTAGGGTATGCATTGGTTATAGGTAAATCTATTTTTATCAAAAATTATTTGAAGCATAGTGTGGAACAATGAGTTGATGTAATGTTAGGTTTTGACCCCTCTAAGTGCATGTGGCCTTGGTTAAGGTCTAGGGGGAGTATCCATGATGACATGTCCAAAAGACTACTTTGGGATATCTTTATCCATTGAAGGAAAAGTATCATTTGAATTCAGTGATAAATCCTAAATACAAAGAGATTGTGAAGGAGGATGCATTGGACTATCAAATAAATTTTTGAAGTATCATACCTTATGTGGGTAAGTACCATAACCTATCTAGCTAAGAAAGGAGGTGATTCATGACAATAATTTATCCAACAAAGATTTAATTTTAAGTTCAATACTCTATGACCTAGTATTGCAAATTTAAATGCATAGATATCTAAATCCCGATGCTCCAAAAGTTTAAAATTTTAATAGAGATTTGTCTTATTAACCAATATTTTTTGTGCTTATTTTAAAAGTATAGAATATTGATCTTTTATTTAAAAAAAGTGAAATGGTACTAAGAGAAGCTCATTTTTTTTGGTCAAGCCATAGTTTCCTAGGTTTAACCCAATGACAAAGATTTATTTGTTCATTCTAGTATGGGTAAGGTTGCCATATCTCTCTTAAAATTTTCTAGATGAATGATTTCTTTTGAGATATTGGAAATACTTTATGTAGGTTTTTGACTCTTGATCCAGAAACAAGAAAATTAATTTACTCAACTATAGTAGGGATACAAGTGTAGGTACATATAGCCAAAGGTTTACCTAAAGAAGTATGACTTAAAATATAAGATAATATGTGGAAGAAAGTGCTAGATTATGAAAATATACATTTTCATTGTATAAAATATTTTCAATTATAGGACATATTATGGTAGATTTCAAGGTGGGTAAATCCCATTCAAAAAACCAAGAATCTTGGTGAAATGTTTAATTCTTTTCATATCTCTCTATAAAAAAAATAGCACTAGCTTCCTTAAAAGGTTCAAAAAGATTCATCGTTTAAAGACTTTCTATGACCATAGTCTAGGATTTCTAGTAAGATACAACCATAAGAGTGGATAAAAAGGAAATTCTTCCCCTCACCTTCTTATAATTTTTATATTCTTTTCCCATCCCATACCAAAGATAATAGAGTAAGTGCATGGAAATGGAGGGCTAAAATGGGGTCAAAGTGACCACTTTTTCCTAAAATCAACAAAAAATGATCTTTGATGAGCAATTCAAGATATCCATGCTCAAATTTCAAGACCTAATTAGAACAAGATTAGTAGTTCTTAGAATCTACTTTCTAAACTACTATTTTTTAGAAAAAAAATGGAGATTAAGAGGATTGAATAGGGAGAGCATGTAAAATTGTATTTTTTTAGAAAAATACAGCATGGTGTCAAGTGTCCTCACCTTAAATTTTTTACTTTTAAAAATTATTTAATAAATTTAATTTGTAGAAAGTTAGCTAGCATCACATAGTTTATGCTATATTATTTTTCTATTTTTTAATGAATATATTTTTTTACTAATTTTCAAAGTGGACACATCCTAAAAAATAGAAAATTGAGCATGCTTCCTTCTAATTTTGAGAAAATTAATAAAAAATAATCTTTTTGAATGTGTATAAAATAGAGTGCAGAGTAGTCAATAATGGCATGGTGTGATGGTTAAGTTGTGTTGTTATTCTTTCCATCAAGGTTCAAACCCCATGTTGGGGTGTAATTGTTCATAATGTATATTGGGGATGAGGTCCCCCATTTGTGACCTCACCGGTTCATAGCTCTGGGTCAAAAGTGTTTACCCTTCTTAACAAAAAATAGTTTAGAGTATAAAAATATAATTTATTTTAAAGCTAGATGAGTAGATAAAAAATGATGTCAAAAAAGAAATAAACATGTTTTTAGAAAAAAATGAAGACACTAGCAAAAGCAATTAAAGATCTAAATTTTAATCTATTTGAACAATTTTTTTTTTAAATGGTTAGAAACCTAAGAGAGAGTTTGATGTGATAGTGGTATTTTTCATAATATCTCAAAATATGTAAACTTGGTGGAGATGATGCTCAAGATTTTCCTTTTTTTTTTGGAAAAAATAGATTTGCATATCTTACATGCAAGTCCAATCTTTTGGCTAAAATTTATAAGCTAAATCCAAGCCTAAGTGTTAGAATGTTTAAATAAAAAATTAAACAAATATATAAGTTGTTTGTTTGAGATGACAAAAAAGGAGCATACATTACCAAAAGAAACAATCCATAGAATTCGGTCCTACAAACTTGACTATTGTGTAGCTCTACCTATTTCCAAATCACACAATCATTATTTTATTCTTTTGAATAATTCTTATCATTCTTTGATAAAATCATTAATAAGTTTGTTTCCTTAATTGACAGATAATTTTTTCTAATTGTATTTATTTTATATAAAATTCATATAGTGAGAAGTGGGGGGTGAGATATGAGAAAGAGTGGGATAGAGAGAGGGAGAGAGAGAGTGTGTGAGGGATAGGGGGGAGAGAGGGAGGGATGGAGAGAGAGGTGGGTGGAGAGAGAGGAGTACAAGGAGAGAATGGGAACAAGAGAGAGGGGGTGAGAGGGAGAGGGAGAAAAATAAAGATAAATGAAATATGCATATATATTGTTTGAAATGACAAGTCCAGAAAAATAGTTGCCAAAAGATACAATATCATGATTTTGGTCTCACAAACTTTGTTTTTCTATGCTCCTTATTTTTTCAACCATGCAATTAATCTTTTTATTCATTTGAGGAGTTATAACTTGACAAAATCAATTAGTTTTATGTCTTACTATATAAATAAATAAATAAATAAATAAATAAATAAATAAATAAATAAATAAATAAATATATATATATATATATATAAAATTGTATGCATTTTATCTAAAATTGATTTAGTTAATCATCATTTCTCTTCTGTTGACAAGTTTATCATTATTTGTAATTATTTTAATTAATTATTCATCATTACTTGTATTGTTTAATAATGATAACTTTTACCATTTTTATATTCCAAGAATCATAGAACATTATTTTTGTGTCAATTGTGTTATATTTGAATATAGAATTGTGCATCATGCTAATAAAATAACTAAAAAGAAAATCACTAAAAGAGAATGAATCTAAGAATATATGAGAGCATTTTATGAAAACATGTAATTAAACTTTGACGTTGAAGATATATTATCTTTTCCAATTACATTAGATCCCATATCATCTATTAGAGCAACAAAAGAGAATAATTTAAAGAAACAAAGATAACAAATGCTAAAGCTTCCTACAATTAATAAGTCAAACCTCAAATTTGAATGCATGTCATCATTGCCAACTAAACTTCATATTATAGTAAATCATCAAAGACCAATTGAATTAATAATAATTATACAATTTTAAATTTAAACTTATATATCAAATCAATTGATTAGTCTATTAAAAACACACAAAACCTACTAAATTATGAAAACAAATGTAATAAACAAAATTTACTTGATGAAGCAAGTTTACCATTTAGAACACCACCTTTGATTTTTTTAATTAATTAGAATTGACAAAAACATTATATTAAAATGAATGAGTGATAAGATTCCTAAATGCACTCAACTAGAAGAAAGGAAAATAAAATATGGATAATATTTTTTGAAAACTTAAATTTATAGAAAGATGTCAATTATTTATTGAAATATTAAGAAATATTAATTTTATACCCATGAAGATTCTTGGTCTAAGAAAATCTAATTTTGACAATGAAAAATATAATCAATGAATACCAAACAATAGGTCTAATCCCACACACCAAAGAGAGTAATGTTACATGACATATAATTGCATCAATTGTAGTAAGTAATCAAACAAAAAGAAATCAATAAGAAAAATAATTAGAGAACTAAAATTAAATTAAAAAAATTTAATAAATCTATTGAGAGATTGAAAGAATTGAAGAGCTAAATAATAAAAAAATTGTGGGCATTCTCTAGTAGACTCTCATGGAAAGAAAAAAACATATTTGAATCTTTAAAATCTCTAATTGAAGAATTTTAAAATATACACAAGAGTATTGAACCTAATCAAAGAGAAGTAAGAAGAAGAACCGGTTATCAAAATTATGAACTACGTCCAAATAATTTTATGGTTATGAATTTAAGAAAGTTATCCTCAAATAGAAATTAGTCAAAGGTAATTAAAAAAAAATGTTAAAATAAACTATTCATGCACTACATGTTGTAGGGTCTAAATTAAATTTGTTAGGCATTATAATTTTTTAACATATACATGTTATTTTGCATAGTAATGATATAAATGTAGGAGTATATGATAGAAGTTCCACCTAGAATAGAAAGAGATTTTATCTCAATTGTTTTTTGTGAAAGAGTGGATGACCAATTTTTTAAGAAATCATATTTGGATGAAACCTATGATAGTCGTGGTGATTTGTTTTGGGAAAGGTGTATTTTACACCTTACATAATTCTCTTTATGTAAAATTAATGTAAATGTGTGGTACATCTAAAGAAACTAGGTATACATGAATCACATGGGTAAAACATTATCAAGGACACTGTATGTCATATATAACATTGAAGTAACCTCATTCATTGCTTTTTCTTTGCATTGTCGATGTCACGCTCCTCCCATATTTGAGTTTTTGGTCTTTTCCTTAGTATGATGATGAATTTTATATCAATCATGAATAATACATAGACATTACCTGAATTATGGTATAATAAAGCATCAAACCCAATCATTCAAATATTGTTCAATACTACTCAAAAATATGATCTATACCACTCACTTGAGGACTCCAGGTTAGGATGGAGTGGAATCACACCCATTCATTTGTATGGTAAGCTATGATGAGGAAATAAGAGATTAAGGTAATAATTAATCAAAATGACTAGTAGTTACACAATTGAAACATTAATAAGAGTTTCCAAGAGACTCTTCTAAATACACAAGTAGCTATGTGGAATTAGTTTGAAGGACATTAGACCAATATGCCATTTTTGTTGAGGATCTCCATGGTATGGAGGCGTACTGAGCCTCAACCTCCATGTATTTCTTTATGTGTATGATGTCATTTCATTTATATCCTATGATAATCATATCCTCTTTTTGTATAAATTGGATTATAAAATCTAGATAATGTGTGTATGTGATTCCATAGTATACAATTAATTGGTTTGTTCTTCCCACTCTCGTATATATTATATTATTTTGTGATATCCCATGGTTATGTATTGATGGTTTTGGAAGACCCTCATCTCTATATACTTGGTGTTCTATGTATTATGTGATTAGTTCATGTTTATGAAATGATATTATGGGAATACCCTCATGTGTACATACACGATATTTCTTGTATTGATGTAATTAGTATGTGTATGCATTAGTTTTTATTGTGCATCCCTCATGTATAGTCTTCTTAGAAAATCTATTTGTAATATGCGTTTAGTATGTGTGTGTTCAACCACATTGATTTTTTTGTTGTTGTCAAACTATCAATTAGTTGTATCTCCTATTTCAAAGGGATATTCCTAAAGGCTTCAGATGGTTGGGTCATTTTGAACTACTATTTTTGAACCACCATTGAAGGAAAGATTTTATTTTACAAGGGTACAAACCTACTTTATAATATTAAAGTTTCGAAATAGGGTTCTTGGAGGCTTGTGAAGGTTAGATGCAATATTATAATTTGTAGGGATGCAAACCTACTCTAGAGTTCTAAATTTTAATATGTGGTTTGTTGTGTACTTGAATATGTTGAAGGAAGTACTACAATATTTAGGGGTGCAAATTTTCTCTAGATTTTTGAAGTTCCATGGGGATTATTATACAAACTCATAGAAATTGAAGGTATGTTTGCAGTTTATAAAGGTGAAAACCTACTCTAGAATTCTAAAGTTCTACATGTAGGGTTATTGTGGAATTTTAGACATCATAGCTAATGCTTACAAATTTTAGCTATGAAAATATGCTCTAGAGATTAAAATTATGTAGGCTAGGTTTGGAGACTTATGGGCATTAGAGGAAAGCTTGTAGTTTGTAGGATACAAATTTTATTGTGAACTATAAAGTTTCATAAGTTTTAAACTTGTAAGAATTATAGGTAGGTTTATATTTTTTAGGCTACAAAGCTGGTCACAAATTTTGAATTTCCACAATTTGAATGGTTTAGGGATTGGAGGTCTACTTGCAATTTACAAATTATAGAATTACACATGGAACTTTATTTTTTTGTAAAAGCTACAAATTTTATGATGTTGATTGATATTATCTTGGTTAAGTGAGTGTAATGATGAAACATAAATGATAATTAATGAAATTAGTGACAATATCAAAATTATTAGAAAGAGAAGGCATATGAACCATGGAAGGATTAACAATTGGGATGCAATAAAGTGAATTAGCACTAGGATGCATTGCGCATGAGCTAGGGCTAGAAGGGGACATGAACAAAAGGGAAAAAAGTCAAACATGATGTACCTTGAACTTTGAGATTTGATTTATTAATTACATGATGTTGTCTAGTTCATTTTTGGGTTCACACTCCAAAATTTGATTTTTTTTGTGAACTTCCTTCTTATGATGTTCAATTCTATATGAAACTAATAGAATAAGTCTAAAATACGAAAACATAGATTGTATGTTATGGAATTCAAACATAAAACATGATAATTATCATTTCAAATCTTCAAAACATGAAAATATTAGTTCATACTATCAAATTAAATCTAAATACATGAAATTTGGTTCTTCTATATTAACAAATAAGAAAAGGTGGTGCAATTGTCAATCAATGATTGATATTTTGTCAACATAATGAAAAGTGTGTTTCTGTATCAAATAAAGTGTAAATTATAGGGTAAAACATAGCATGTGGGACTAAAGTCACAAGATCCACTTACCTTTTCATTGTTTGTTGGAATTCCAACAAATATGAGGGCAAGTGCAAAAAGTTGGGGGGCCAAAAAGGGGGATTAAGTGGTCACCATTTTTTGAAATCAAGAAATATTGACCTTGGATGTGAAATTGAGGATAGTTACACTCAAAATTTTGAGATGCAACAAAAACAAGGATCTTAGTGCTTCGAGTCTACTTTATAAACTACTAATTTATTTTGAAAATGGATGAGATTAAGGGGTTCAAAAGAGGGGACCACAAAAATTGGTGTTGTTTTTGTCAGAAAAACATAACATAACAACTTTTGTGGGTCCCTAGCATGGTGAATTTTTTTTTAGTATTTTTAAAATCGCTTCAATGAGAAATTAGCTAACAGTATGTAGTTTATGCTCAATTTTTCTGATAATTTTTTAATGAATATTTTATTTTTTACTAATTTTCAAAGTGGACACTTCCTGAAAAACAAAATTTTGGCTGTGCTACACCTATAAATTTTGGAAACTAATTGATTTTTTTTTAATATGTGTAGATTGGAGTCTAGTTTCTAAAAATGTAATTTTCCAATTTTGATGAACATTTAATTTATAATGAGAAAAACACCAAACACTAGTTTTTTTCCAAAAAATAGACACAAACAAAAGAAATTATAGATCAAAGGCTTAACATTGTCAAAAAGTGAAAAAAATTACATCGTTAGATAGCTAAGAGAGAACCTAACATTACCCAGGTGTTGGATTTGTTCAACATTGAAACACATGCAATCCTAATAGTGAGCACGAACCTGATTATGTGAAATATTGTAGAATTTGCAAAAACACATCTTTGGACGTTGGGATGGCCCTCCAAGTCTTTGGGTTGATATTCCAAGGAAAAAACCAAGCCCAAGGCTTGGGGATTCCCAAAGCAAGATATAACATGAGCACGTTATAATGCGCTTGTGTTAGTTTTTAGTTTTGGCATGGTTTTTGTGTTTGTGCAAGACATAACGCGAGCACATTATGTCTTGCTTTGTTTTAAATGCTACTCTATTGAATGTATGTTTATATATTTGTATGTTTGTATGTGTGCATGCTTGCATGTCATGTATGTATGTATGTATGTATGCATGCTTGTATGTATGTATGCATGTATGTATGTATGTATGTATGCATATATGTATATATGTATGTATGTATTCATGCATGTATGTATGTATGTATTAGTGAATGTATGTATGTATGCCTATATGTATGTACATATGCACATGTATGATTGTATGTATGTAAGATTGTATGTATGCTTGTATGCATGTATGTATGTATGTTTGCTTATATGTATATATTTATGTATGTATTTAGAGGGAGGGAGAGTTTTAAGAGAGAGAGAGTTGTCTAGGTAGGGTGGGAGGGAGAGAGGGAGGGAGAGACCTAAGAGAGACAGAGAGAGAGAGTTATGTAGGTAGGGTGCCAGAGGGAGAGACTTCAGAGTGTGAGGGGGGTGAGAGGGAGATACTTGAGAGATATGTAGTGAAAGGGAGTACGAGAGAGAGGGTGTGAGAGTGAGAGACTTGAGAGAGGGAGAGGGTGTGGGAGGGAGTGACCTAAGAGAGAGGGAGATAAAGAGGGGGTGGAGTGAGGGAATTATTAGGTAGGGTGGGAGGGATAGATAGAGAGAGGGGAGAGAGAGAGAGTTACCTAGCTAGGGTGTTAGAGGGAGAGGCCTGAGAGAGAGGGGGGATGGAGGGAGATACCTGAGAGATAGGGAGAGAGAGGGAGTGATGGAGAGGCAGTGGGAGGGAGATAGAGAGAGAGATAGATAGAGGGATCAAGAGAGATTGGTAGGGATTGATTGAGTGAGAGGTTCGTAGAAAGAGGGAGAGGGTAGATAGAGACAATTACTGAGGATAGGAGAGAGGGAGGGAGAGAGGTGAGATGGTAGATAGAGAGAGATGGATAGGGGTTGAGGGTATAGGGTTGAGGGATTAGGGTTGAGGACCTATAAGGTTGATGGTTTAGGGTATTGGGTTGAGGGTATAGGGTTAAGGGATTAGGTTTGAGGAGAGAGGGTAGAGGGTAGAAGGTTTAAGGGTTTAGGGTTTAAGGGTTTAGTGTTGAGGATTTAGGGTAGAGGGTAGAGGGTTTAGGGTATAGGTTTGAGGGTATATGGTTGAAGGATTAGGGTTGAGGGTCCAATGTATAAGGTAGAGGGTATAGGGGTTGAGGGAGGGTTTAGGGTTTAAGGGTTGAGGGATTAAGGGTTGAGGGATAAATTTATAGGGTAGAGGGTAGAGGGTAGAGGGTTTAAGGGTTTATGGTTTAAGGGTTGATGGTAGAGGGTAGAGGGTTGAGGGTAGAGGGTATAGGGGTTGAGGGATTAGGGTTTAAGGGTTGAGGGTAGAGGGTAGAGGGTAGATGGTAGAGGGTTTAAGGGTTGAGGGATTAAGTGTTGACGGTTGAGGGATTAGGGTAGATAGTTTACTTAGGTTTAAGGGTTTAAGGGTTGAGGGTATAGGGTTGAGGGATTAGGGTTGAGGGCAGAAGATATTGGGTTGAGGGAGGGTTTAAGGGTTTAGGGTTTAAGGGTTGGGGATTGAGAGTTTAGGGTTTAGGGTTGAGTGTTTAAGGGTTGAGTAGGGAAATCTTTAACTTGGAAAATATTTTTCAATTAGAAAAATTTAGAAATTGGCCAAGTCAAAATTGGCGAATTAATCACACCCAACAGGGTGTCCAAATTGCCTAGAATTTATGAATTATTGGTCCAATGCATGTCCATTCACTATCAATTTTTTTTATGAGGCATATTTAAGCAACAAATTCACCATAAAAAACTACGCGTTTCAAATGGAACGATTAATATTTTCACCTGGAATCCCAAAAGCATGTAATAAAACACCTACATATTTGCCAATACTATTAAAACAACATTGTATCAGGACCCATTTTTCCAATTAAAATTTACAAATAGTTGCGTGTGAAGATCCATTTCGCCAATTCAAATTTACAAATAGTTGCTTATGAGGACCTATTTCGTCAATAACATTAAAAAATAATTACATTTGAGGACACATTTCGCCAATTGTCATGACACCTCCATGCTAATTGTAGGGCCATAATTGCCTTGAAAATTACAATGTATCATTGTATAAGCATGTGGGATTTGCCAAATTTTTAATATACCATTTAAAAATCCCACGGAATTCACCAAATATGGATTGATATAAATACAATTGAAGTTTTCATTTATTCTTACACATTTTTTCAGTTCTCAATTTGGAAGTTGGACTTGGAACCTTGAATTTGATCATAGGCAAGTTACAAACTTACAATTTTACAACACAAGAATTCCTACATTAATGAATAGCAAGTCATTGAAAACCTAAACTTAAGGTGAGTGCTCATTTCTTCATAGTGTTATAATATTTCTTTATCTCTTTTTTGTTCTTGCTTCAATCTTAAAGATGATATTGAGTAGGGAATGGGATCTATATTATTTGTCCTTCTTAAACAAGAAGACATTTTTTTCTAGCTTTTATTCAAAGTGAGAGATCAATATGTTGACCGACAAGGGTAGAACTCCTTAGGGTGGTGAAGGGACTAGGAGGCCATAAAAAAACCCAAAACGTAGAGGTACCATACAGTCTTACTTTGGAATTGGAAATGCTTCTGATCTATCAAATCAAGATGGAGCTACATCATCAACTCTTCCACCAAATATTATTGAAGAAGGCATTCACAATACCTCACTACCACTAGAAGGTCAAGGTGAGATTTTTATTGAGTTAAATGAGTCAAATGAGGATGGCAATACTGCAGAAGATGTTCCAAGAGATACCCTAGTTAGCTAGAATGAGATAATTGACTTGAATCAGGATGATGTTGGTAGCAAGAAAAGAAAAGGAAAATCAAAAGTGGGGCACGAGTGGGAAATGACAAGGAATTTTTAACTTGGTTGGTTGTCAAAGTACCCATTCATTGTACTAGTGGGGAAAGCAAACAAAGTTGAAACTACAACAGAATGCATATGTACGATTTGTAGTTGGAAATGTAAAAGAGACAAAAAGTTGCAGCTAAAGCTTGACACTATAGAAAAGTATATTAGCAAAGTTTATGACAAACAAATCATAGATGGAAAGGAACAATTAGTCGTACGATGGAAATCAAAGGAAGAATGTCTTCATGTTAAGTATGTCATGGACTATGAAGAGCGTAAGCAAATAATGTCGAAGCTTGTTGCATGTCAAGGTACAATTGAGGCTCAATATGGAAAAGTATTGGAAGGAGCACATTTGTCAAAAATTGTCTAGATGAGTGTTGTTTTTCATATTTTGTCCAAAGGGCGTTCTATGACAGACTACCTAGAATATTTTAATTTATTATCTTTTGGGGTGTTTCTTACTTTCCTAGCTCACGTTGGTTAGTAAACACTAGATGAGAATGAGAAAACTGTCTTGTTGTAGTGGAAAAGAAAGATTTCAAAGAGAAAGAAAAAGAGTCAAACTTCATTGCATTATCTTTAGATGAAGTTACTGCGGTAGAAAATACTTCTTAGGTATGTATGAATGTGTATACTATAAAACAACATGTCTGCCAAGCTCATCTTCTCTGTGTTCATAAAATGTAGGACAATTCAACATCGCAAAATCTGTTTGAACTAGTCAAAAAATATTTGAATGAAATTGTCGATATGGATAAGTTGACAATTTCTAAAAAATTGGTGTGTGTAGGAGCTGATGGAGCTGCAATGATGCAAGGTCAAAGGAGCTATGTTTACAAAAATTTACAAAATACATGTGCACCATACATGCTTGGCATTCATTGCATGGCCTACGTAATGAATTTAGCATTCAAAATTGTAAGCAAGTTTCCTATAGTATCGAAAGTTGAAAATATAGTTTGTGAGCTCTACGCATACTTCTATCAAAGTCCCAAACATTTCACATAATTTCAAAATTTTGTTGAGGGAATAACAACAAGAAACAAGCTTCTCAAGGATGTTGATACTAGATGGATCTCCCTGCATGGACCAGCGCAACGATTTCTTTCAGAATATCAATCCTTGATTGGAGTAATGTACGAGCATCACAACACAATAGAAAAAGCTCCTGACCTCTTACATAAGTTAAGGGATATAGTGACACTCTTGACTTTAGCTAGTCTTCTCCCCATGCTAGATGAAATGAACAATATTGTGAAGAAATCCCAAGATAGAACTATGTATATATTTATGAATATGCCAAACTACATAGACATATATGCATGACCCTCGATCATCTATATCTAGATCTAACACAAGAAATCCCAAATTATTTCATGTGGTAGAAAATTACTAATTTGAGCAATCCTAATGATTATTTACAGTTTAATTCAAGTTGGAACTTATGTATTTGTGTACGCGGATATGAGATACCAATGTACCATTATAAGACATCTAGGTGCTCTATCAAAGAAGTACCTATTAGAAAGGAAGATTTTAACGACATTGTTAAATCTATTAGTGATAATTTGAAGGAAAGTGAAAAATGTCTTTCCTTAGATATTTATGAAAGATTCGCTCGACATGAAATAATTGAAGCCATGGGTATTGTGTATCCTCAATTTTGGATAAATTGAGATAGCCCAAAATATTTTCATGATAAAGTAAATATCTTCATCGAACAATTTTTGAAAAGTGTAGCATACAATGAGCATACAATAGAAGGAATTTTAAATGAATATAAGCTTAGAAAAAAATGTAAGGATTCTACAAGAAGTATGATGGGCCAGTATGATTCCATGGGCACATGGAGAAGGCCTTTGAACTAGGATCAATAACAAAGGTCTAGACAAACTTAGGTCAAAGTGAAATATTTTGTGGTACAATATCAAAATATTTCAAACTTGTTGATTTATGTAAAACAATGATATTGGGGTCGGTGGAGGATGAGAGAGTTTTTAGTTCATTGGAATTTTTGAAATCAAAGTTAAGAAACAAACTAGACAAGAATTTAGAAAATTGCTTGAGGATGAAAGGAACTATGTATAGTGTCAAAAATTTTCCTTTTGAAAGGGAACTCACAATTTGGAGGTCCACATGTGAAAGAAGAGGGTTGTGCAACACTCCAATTCCAAATGCTGGTACTGGTGGCACTAACAGTGGCAGTGGGAAAAATGACAGTGACACAATGAATGTTGAATTTGAGATGCAGGCCAAAGAAAATGAAGACCAGACTTAGAATCAAGACGAATCTTTTACTTTATCTAAAGTTAAATGTCAATTTCAAGACCCTGAATCCATTTGGAAAATGGAAGTGAATTAGAAACTTTTAGGTATTTATACTACACTTCATGAATCATTTTCCAAACTATATTTGATGGTATTTTATATTGTATTCCATAAAATTGTGAATCATTGCACTTCATGAATCATATTCCAAACTGTAGTTGATGATATTTTATATTGTATTCCATGGTATTCAATTTGATATATGAATCTACATCATTTTTAAAGAACAACATTTATCACACTATTTATAAATTCCTATTGCATTTCCATTCACACAATCTTTGATAAATAATATAATCCTTGATCATATTATTGATAATTCATGAAGCAAGTACATAGTCGAGAAATGGTTTTGAATTTGAACCATTTTGTATTCAATTGCTAGTATTTTTATCAAAATTACATATGTAGACTAATTGACTCAAAACCTAAGACAAAACTCTAAAATGTTCTATGTATTCCCTTTACAAAATTCTCTATGATCAATACAAAATAACGAACCAGTACTTTTGGCCTTGAATTCCTTATAGAAATGAAGGATCAAAACAAGCTTCGGGCCAAAAAGTACACATGTCCCTTCTCAATTGGACCGATACAAAATACATTCCCTTTTCAATTATATTTACATTTCCAAATGGAGGGAAATGTTACATGAGACAAAAAACAATTTTCATTTGTCAATGGAGATCATATTCCACCTTCCAAAAGGCATCTTCAGGCTGATGTAGCAATATCCACATGCTCCAAAATTGTATCCATGTACACCAAACATAAAAGAGAGAAAATGATAAAGTGTAGAAAATCATAAGAGACAAAAGATCTTCCATGTCTACATCCTTGTCACCAAATTTAAACTAGGGAGAAAACAATATTTTATCCATACTTTAGCAAAATCCTAATCTATACTATTTCCGGGATATGCATTGTATTTCTCCCATCCATTACTCACCATATTTGTAGAATTTAAGACCCAAAATTGTATTTTCCAATCCACATTACCACACTTATCATCAATTTTCATTACTAAGAGGATACAACGTTTTACAATACTTCAACATAGGCTTAATCTATAAATTTTTCAAGCCATGTGTTGTAATCCTCCTCAATCGGCATTGCATATCCAACAACTTCTATAATTTTGTGTTATGTTGGTTGTAACTTGCATCAATTAGCACCTTGGCCTCTTTGACAAATGTGTCCATCTAGGTCATATCTATTTCTATCATATTATCTATGTAAGGATTCAACATAGAATAATCAACAACACTCAACGTCATCTTAGAATGAGGAAGCAATTCTCCCAACTCTTGCTCTCAATTGGAAAACTCCTTTAATTCACCCTTATCATTCAATATCTTGGGCATAGCATGCCATTCCATTTCTCTGAACATTCTCAATTTATTCTGGAGTTGCATTCCTAGCTTTCCATGAAACATTATGATTTCATTTACTAAATCAACGGCCTTCAATAAATCAAGAATGTTGGTGGGAGCTTTAGGTTCTTCCTGCATATGAGGCATCATTTCTTTCAATGTTCCCACCCTAGCACTCCACTTATTCCACTCAATTTGGAATGCTTTCTGAACCTGCAAGTATTTCACATTTGCCTCATGAATATTTTTGTAGGAATCCCACACATTATTAGCATTATTTACCAATTTTGTTACTCTATATTTTAACACATCATAAAAAATATCATTAACCACTTTGACTATCTCAATTTTGGCTTTCTTTGTGTTTTCTTTCTCTGCTTGCACTTCCTACCTCAAGCTCTGAATTCTCAGTGACAAGGTTTCTCTATCTTGTGCTGAAAAATCTGAAGCAAAAATTGTTGGAGAGGGAAAACCCCTAGATGTCTTGGCAGCAGTGGCAAGTACCTTGTTGTGCTCATCCATCAATTTATTGTACTTATCTAACATTTTTTTATAATTAGCTTCTATGATCTAGGTTGTGTCTACACTCAACATGGCAACATGCATTGTCAAGTATGCAATTGTAGTAGCTATCATTTCAGTAACCCTTTTAACAACCACAACTCCAATCTCTTTCTCCACACACTTTATCACTTCAGGATTCCCAGTATTTGGTGCCATAGACTAAATAGCAAGTGTATGTAACTTAGGACTAAAGCCTGAGCCAAAAACTTTGCTATCGAAAATCCCCTTAGAGATGGAGGCATCTGGAGCTTTCCTAATTGCATCTAATGCAATGGTTGATGGCAGTTCCCATCTAGGCAACAATAGAATCCCACTTCCTTTGACTAGGGCTCTTGTACCTTGTGGTGACATAGTAGCAATTTCCTACATTAATTTTCCTTCCTCCTCCTTAACTCCATCTTGCAAAGAAGGGTCAACCTTTCCTTTTGCCTCTTCTATTCTCTTTTTTATGTCAGATCCTTTCAAATGGATACAAAAAATCTGAATTATTTTGTTTGAGAAAAAGCATCATCAAACATGAAATTATCACAAGCCTTTATTCTGACATCGTCATCCTCGACTTCACTATACTCCCATTTTACAATTTTTTTTGGAGGAACATCAATATTCAAATCATCTTCTTTAACATGATATGGGAATATCTGATCCACTTCCTCCTCCACTAGGATGTATTCTACAAATCCCTTAGGTGCATGTCCTTCACCTCCTTGCTCTGTTTTAGAATAATTCACCAATGGGGTGACTACAGGTTGTTTTCTTGTCTCCTTAGCTTGAACTTCAATTCATTGAGTAGAAGATTAAGCCAACTGACTCCTTATTTTTGCTTCATGATTTTTTCTAGCCACCATGGCCCTTATTTCAGCTTGCTTAACCTTTTCAAAGAAGCTTTTGTCTTCAAAATCTCCAGGCATCAATTTTTCTTGCACAAATTTTCCTATACCTCAGAGTAAGGACTAACATAGAAAGGATTTTATTTTAACATTTTCTCCTCAATTGCACAAATTTTCTTCCATGTACTTTTTCTTTTTGCAACTTCCTCATTAGAAGATAGGTTTCTGATCACATCCTCTTGATAGAGGAATTGATGATGTCTCCCTAATAGTCCTCTGGCTCTTCTCTCAGCAGTAATAACCCCTTTAGGGTCACAAAACCTTATAATATCTTGTTTCATTTTAAGATTTTTTAATACAGATCCAAACCTCTCAATGCCTTCCTTTGAAGTGCAAGTGAAATAGGAAAAACCACAGTAAGGGTTTACCAAGGATTCCTTGATTTTCTAAAATGTGCCTTATCCATAGCATCAAGCTGCCACATTATGTCCATGAAGGCTTATCGATCTAACATATAAATTGGCAGCTTATGGGGTGGCATTGGGGATCCATAAATTCTAATTGTAGTATAGTTAGATTAGAGGTACCAATCCCCCTAATTGAATTTTTTTGCGGTGCCCTCCTCATACTCTAGAGGCCTCAATAATTATTTCACACTTTTTGAGATTATATAAATGAGCTTTAGGCCCAACTGCTCTAACAGCAAAAACTTGAAAACATTGAAAAACATAGCATAATCAGATTGAGGACAATGCACATCCCATATATGGGTCCACATTTGCATGGGAAACTCATTATCCATGTTATCCCTTTCTCTCAATTTCATGAATTTTCTAAACACTATTCTGCCTTTCCACAATAGCATATGCATCAACAAAGAATAGTGTTTGCATGAAAATGGAGGGGTTGCATCTTTCAACTTAATAAAATCCTCATGCAAGTGTTCAACAATATAGGAAGCATAATCCCAAACCTTGTTTTGATACTTATTTTGAATATCAATTGCTAAAATCATCAAATCAACATCCATTTTTATGTCAAAATTCTTGTGCAATACCTGACACAATGCATAGTCTGTAATTTTGAAATAGTCCTCAAAATCATCACAATCAAATGGTTCTAACTCCATAGGATTGAAAGGTACACCATTCTTCTTTAGATCATGTCTCTCGTGCCTTGGCAAAACATTCTTTCTATATGCAAACCTATTTTTCTCATATTCATTATATAGTGCATGAAACTTAATGGATTTAGAAGTAGATGGATTCAAGTTAAAACTTCCATTATTTGACTCCCTAAAATTTCTAACATAGGAAGAAAATATGGAAACCTTTTGATTGTCTTGTCAATTCGATCATAACACCTACCCAATTCAAGCATCAGGTCCACCTCCACAAACACATTGGGGCACACCAATTTTCCAATGTCACAAGTTCATAACTGATAGGGGGGATGACTAGAAAACCTCCTCTTGAGAGCATATATAAATGAATCCCAACCACTTTCCGGTAGCACCACATCACCAATCCTAGCAGCCAAATCTTGAAAGTGAGCTGTCAATGTGCTCTCACCAGTCTTTCTCTTTCCAGCTAGCTTAACATCTGTAGTTGGTACCTTAGGGGCCTCTTCCATGAAACGAGGGTAATATTTCTTAACAACTCTCTTCTTTGCAGATTTTTCAAGTGTTTCAGGCCTAGGCTTATCATCTTGAGGCTTAGGCCTTTTAACAAATCTCTTCTTTGTAATTTTTTTAGGATGTGTGTCATGCTTAAGCTTATCATCTTGAGGATTAGGCCTTTTAACAACTATCTTCTTTGCAGGTTTTTTAGGCCATGTGTTAGGCTTAGGCCTTTTAACCCTTTTCTGGGTAGGTTTCCTCTATGGTTTGGTAGAGGATTCAGTAGGCTCACTTATTGTTATAGCTCAATAAAACTAGGGCTCCAAGATATCTATGAATTACAATTCTATTCTTTGAATTCATAGGGTTCAGACTCAATTTCAAACAAACTTCACTCCTTTATCCCCAAACCCTACATATAACGACTGTAATTCCCTTACTAACTAGAGAGAAATAACCCTAAATAATAAACCCTAGCTATCTACTCACTTTCTCAATTACCTAGTCCTGCAAATTTCTCACAGAGGTGCAAAATTCAACTTACCCAAGAAAATTAGAAGCTTGTTCTTCAAAATTTTCTTTCATTGGAGCTTCGCCTTGTTCTTCTCTTAACCAATTCTTTAGCTCTTGAGTATTGCAATGATGGAAGAAAAGTGATCAAAAACCCTCTTTATGACTTAGAATTGGAGTGTCTTCCCCATTAATGTCTGATAAATAGCTTGCACGAGCGAACTAACAAGTTTCCATTCAAGTTTAAATTCTAGCCGTTGATCTTCTTTGATTAAAAAAATGATGTATGATGCTCCTCGACCATCACTTTATGCTTTCCCAATTGTGTTTTAAAACAGTGATGATACCCTAGGGAGTTTCCACATAGCCACCCACATATTCATTAACCCTTTAGAACCCTGTTGGTCATCATAGTAATGCTTTGAAGTTAAGTCCATACTTCAGCGATGAGAGACAAAACCTCTAGTGGAAGGAACATTCCTCATTATATTCTCTGTTGCTTGTCACCAAAGTGTTAGAAAGATACACTTTCACTTCAGTGAAGAAAGAAACCCATGATACAAATATATAGCCTTAGTCCATTGCTTATTGCCATAGTTGATTTGGAAATGAGAATGATTTAGGCAATGGGAAAAACAAGAAATGGCACCAGATGCAGACACGTGGCAAGATCACAACCCACCATTCCTTACCTGCATATTTCTCATCATAGTAATTGAAATAAACAACAAAAATTTCTACGATGGCACGATAGAAAGGAGAAACTTGTGTTTATCGTGCTTCGCTGAAGTGGAACGAAAGAACGAAAGATCTTCAGCGATAAGCGATATGAAAGGAAACAAGCATATCTCTCATCATGGAAATGAGACATGGAGATCAAAAACTTTCTGTGATGTGTGATACAAGAGAGAATCAATGCTCATCACTTATTGTGGTAATGAACCTGATGTGTTGAAGGATTTTGGCGATAAGCGATACAAGAACTTAAGTGGCAGAAATATGCACATGCATAAATTTTGTTTTAAAAGAGGGGCTGCCTAGGAAGAACATAGAACCAAGGCTTAAAAACTTAAGAACATTTTATGCAAAGGATATAAAGGCCAAACAAGGCCAAATTATCAACCTTATAGAATAATTGAATCCCTGGACCAAAGTAATGAAGGAAATATGTGCGATGGGTAAATGGGGAACTCTAACCACAAGGAGCTGGTAAAAGAATGAACCCAAAGGCATAAGATATAACTAAGATGGCTTGGAACCAGCCATAATAGGTCAATGGAGGATTAGAAAAAAATACAAGGGTTTAGACAAGGGGAAAATATACTAAGTAAAAACCCATCCCTAACATAAAACCCTAAACTCTATCTTTGTAATTTAGACCAAAATCCACCAAAGTAAGGCATATTAGATCAGTGGAACAAGACATTTTGAGGGTTCCACCAATGATTCATCACTAAAATAAATGCTTAATAACATATTAACAATAGTAGCATATACAAAAATGAACATCAACGATCGTTTAATGTGTATCTAGTAGTTGAAACCAAACTTTTTCTTCAAATGATAAAAAAAATAATACAAACAATTGAACATCAACACATTACTGAATTTGAGTTTTTTATTGATTTTCACATGAAGGAATACATAGAGGCATTGGAAATGCAAAATATTGCTCAAAGACAACTCTGCACAAAGATGAGTTGGAACTTGGAAACTCATATTATCAAATATCAAATCATTGTATCATCTTTTCTAGCAACTTCCACTGTTCAGGTGTTGGAATTGTCATTTTTTCTAACTGATGTTTTGACTTGAAGATTTGTTAACATTTCATGATTGAAATTGGAACCTGTCTTGAATTTTTCAGTCAATTTTGCATTCAAGGTTATTAGTGGTTTGATGGAATCCAAATAGTTCACCACATCTAGGTTCTAAGGAAACTGGTCTAAATCAATCTTCCTTGCACCCTCCATCTTCATTTTGAAATCATCCATTCCAATGAATCGCTCATTTGTGTCAAAATCCTCTGACAAACCAAGCTCTGTGAAGTTCCTTACCTTTTCATCTAGCTTCTTCATTTTTTTTCCAGCTAGATGCACATATTCATTTGTTTCATGCATTCTCAAAGAATTTTGAATGATAGATGACAACATCATTGAGGTAGCAAGCCGATTATTAATCCCTTTTTATTTCAAATCACTGTCATTGGCTTTATAGACTATTTGTTGAACTTGATTTGCGGATTTCTCTAATACCAACACATTTTTGTTGTCCATTAAGTATTTGTTGAGCTTCTTATAATGTGTGCGAACCCCAATCCTAGTACCTGCAAAATGACATGAATAAAAAAGTTAAACAAGAGATTGCAAGCCAAAAAAAGGATTCCCCATGAAATCCATTTACAACTTCGAATTAGGAAAGAAAACAACAAAGAACACAATGAAACAAATAAATATAGATTCAATCCTAATTTAAATGTGCAAACTCATGTTCCCATGGGGGAATTGGTGCCAATTTGATGTGAAAATTGGACCTTTCCCAATTCCTAAGATGAAAGCTTGATATGTTGATGATGATTGATCCACTTTGATGGTGAAGGATGAGAGCTCGAAGCCAAAATCTGCAAAAACCTAGCTAAGAACTCAATGATGATGGATGAAAATGGCTAAATATTTTAGCATAATAACTTAGCATAATTTGTGGATGATCAAATGAGGATATGAACTCTTTATTTATAGAATGTCAAGATGGATGAATGTCCAAATTTGAGCAATGTGGGACTAACATTCGTCTAGTGGCATGATGCCACTTGTCAATCTATGAATGGATGAAGGATGTGCAAGATTTGAGAATTGTGCCAATAAATGCATATTTTTGAATTTCAAATTTGTTGAAATGACTTGCAAGAGGGAAGGGAAATTGCAATAAATTCCACTTGGCTCAAGACAAAGGACATGTAAGATGAAGTTATTGCTTTGTTGGATGTACATGTTGACTTGGAATTTTTGAATTCAAATTTGGAGAATATTCCAAAAGATGCCTTGTGAGGAAAATAGAGATTTAATAAATGAATTAACTCTATTTTCGTGTGCAACTTGCAAAATCTAGAGGATGGGACATGATTTAGAATTAAATTAATCAAGGGTTAATTAATTTAATAGGAGATTAGATGATGTGACCTATTTGAATCAAATTGATGGATTTATTTAAATCAAATAAGAGAGGAATATGGTAAGAGATTAATTAAATAAGGATTTTGATTTATTTAATTAAAAGAGATGGTGTTAGATTAAATCAAATAAGGTTTCAATTTATTTAATTTAATGGATAGACTTTAGAGATTTAATCAAATAAAATTAGTTATTTAATTAAATAGGGATAATTAGATCAGATGGATTGATTTAATTATCAAAGGAGATGACTTGATTAGATAAAATGATTTATTCAATTAAGAGAGAGAAATTGATGAATTTTAATCAGATAAGGAGATTTGATTAAATGGTTAGACCGAGGGATGATTCAGGATGAAACGATGTTAGTAAGCGAGATCAAGTGCATAATGTCAATCGGTACATTTTACATGTCTACATTTTTCCCCTTTTTGAAGCGATGCACTTGTTGTGTTGGTTCAAATAATAAACGATCTCGATCACATTTGAAATTTTATTCAAAAACTTGCTGCATTGCTGCCTAGTGAGAGAAAACATGCCAGTATAATGCCCCCTCGAGAGATTGGACAAAAATTTCAATTTTTGGGTGATCTCGCGAAAAAAGAGGACAAAGTGCCTGAAAGTTCCAAAAAGGTTCCAAGAGGATAAAAATGTTTCTAAATGCAATTAAACGATGTAAAACAGGCCTCAACTGGACAGAAACAGGTTCGAGGGTCCAAAACCCTAGCAGGATAGCCAATCAGGGTGAAAAAACCTAATTTTTAGGCCTAAAAGGGGCTTGAGGGGTCACTTTCAAGTCATTTTCATACACCTCCGCTAGAAACCTTAAGATTTGAGCTATAAATCTTTGACGATATGGTGCAGCGACAACTTCCCCTGCACATTTCTGATCGAGTACGGACATACCAATGACCACTGGCATCGGGGCATCAGTATGTGACCCTTACCTGAGCTTCATTTTTTCATTTAATGCCTCATTTAATGCTTTAAAAGGTCGGTCCACCTGTAGCGGTGCTATATAGTGCCGCTCGGCAATCAAACTGTGTCGTGCGATGCGATATTGCACCGTGGTGGTGTAGTTTGGAGTTTAAAAAATCTGACGCTGAGCTCGGGGCCGGCGGTTTGGTTTGAAAAGTGTGTCGCGGCAGTCATGATTCCGCTCAAACTGCAACACTAGAAGGGAAAGTGCATTGCGGCAGTGCTATTTTTCTCTTTTTAAGCCCTAGCATCGGAGTTTGATTAGAAATCAAACTGCGATGCCATCACGAATTGCACCGTTGGAGAAGTTTTTTGAATGTTCGATAAGGAATTTTTCAAAAAATTTAACATGGTGACCCTTCTTGATGTAGGACACAGTGAGGGAGCTCTACTCTCGAGAGCACAGGTCATGAGACTTGTCTGCCTTCTTGTAGGACCTGAGCGACAGGGACCATGATCAACTCTGGATTGCAGGGTTATGGTACATTGCTTACATGGCACTCGTCCACACTCACTCTGGGATGCTATCAACGCTGGCCGAGAGATGGCACAGTGAGATGTCTTCATTTCATCTTCCCACTGGCGAGGCCACCGTCACCTTGCCACTACTGGATTTGAAACCATTTTTTGACGGTCGTTCGTCGGTCGTTCGAGAAATCTTTGTCGGAAGAGCGACGAAATGGCAAAAATATTTTCTTCGCTATTTTTTTGTCGAAAGGCTGACTACGATTTAAACGTCAAAATAACGGCGAAGAATCGTCGGTCGATGGCATCGTGAAATGGCTTAGAATTTTGTCAGAATATAGACGAAAACTTCGTGTATCCACCGACGAATTACCCCAGAATTTCGTCGCTAATTCGACGAAATGGGTAAGCAGTAGCATCGAAACAACATTAGACGTTCATCGCCATTTCGACGTAATGGGAAAGGAGTAGTGTTGAAACAACACCAAAAGTTCATCGAATGTGCGACGAAATAGTCAAGTAGTGGCGTCAAAACAACACCAAGAGTTCGTTGAAATTGCGATGAAACCTTCGTCGTAGCTATAGCAACTTTGTCGAGTCTTTTTGTTGATTCGTCAGTGGTTGTCGTCGAAATTGTGACGAAGCATCAATTTTTTTTTTTTTTTAAATATTCGTGGAAATGTACCATTAGAACTGATGGTGATCATACATACTGTACATATTGGTTTGATGCTTCAAATGATGCATTTTTATATTGAAAAGTGCATTACCTTATTGAGCTTCTCTTTGTTTGAGAATAGTTTAATATTCTCTACTTAACAGGGCCAACCACATGACGATTGGAAGCTCATTTGGCCCTCCCCTCCCCTCACATCACTCTCAATTCCCCATACCCAATCATATAACATTAATCATTCATTCATCCATTAATCATCCATTAATAACATATAACATTCATTCATTAACATATAACATTCATTAATTAACATATTCACATTTATTCATTAACATGTAATATTCATTCTTTCAGTTTTTACATATTATCAAAAATATGGTTGTCATGATATGATTACAATCACTTTTTTTTTGTTTCTTTTTTGAAAGCTACATAAAGCTGAAGTGGAGTATCATTTTCTAAATCAATATTGTCCCCCCTTTAGTTGTTCTGCCCTCTGCTCGTGATCTTAATGTACACCTAGTCATCTGCTCATGACGTGGACAACTGCTTGCAAGGGGATCACATTGCAATAAGAAAGAAATGTTAAACTGATATATTTTATTACTATTGTTACAAGTATTTCATTAATTAAAAGAACATTAGAGTGGTTCTCTTTACCCGATGGGTCCACATCATGTTCCTAAACTTTTGTTATAGACTCATGCTCAACATGTTGAACACCCTCTAAATCCTGATTTGCGGTTGAAACATGAAAGGTTACATTAATTAATACACCAATTGAAATTAAATATGTTTAAGAGAACATGAGGTTGGTCCTCTTTACCTGATGGGGCCACATCATGTTCCTGATCTTCTAGCACGATCATGCTCCTTACGTTGATCAGCTCTACATGCTCTAAAGTTGAAACATGAAAGGTTACATTGTTAATTAATACACCAATTGCAATTAAATATGTTTAAAATAACTTTAAAGTGGTCCTCTTTACCTAATGGGGCCACATCATTTTCCTGATCTTCTCTATCTTGATCATGCTCAACATGTAAATCATACTCTACATGCTCTAAAGTATCAGGATGAACACCATGACCTTCATTTGCAGGTTGTGCTCCACCCTCCCGAGGGCTGCATTCCAATGTGCGTATGCGGTATTATCATTGCTTGAGTGTTTAAAACAAATAGGCATGTAATTACTTTATGGTGGAAATTAATATTGAATAGATTGCACAAGTATTCAATTTTTAATAAACTTTATTGAGTTTATTTACCTGTGTGTCGGATGCAATGGAATATTGTGTTTGCCCAATCAAGACTCTTAGGCGTTCAGCCACGGCTCCATAGCCTTGCTGGAAGGCAATCTTCAGGTCCTCTTTTGTGGGAACTCTATTGAATTCAGAGCCCTACATTTTTGCAGAAGATCATGAATTTGGCTTCTATGGTGTGATAAAACCAAAATTGTTTTCAATTTATTATAATTTGGATGCAATATTTCATTTATTGATACTTACAATTCGTGCGGCTAATTTCATATAACCACCAGAGCCAAGTTTGTGTTGCCTGTGCTTTTCTAGTCTTTGAAATACGTTAGATTATGTAAAAAGAAAGAGTAATCAGTATATAATTACATTGTTGATAGTATCACACATAGCATACTACTATTTTGAAAAAATTTAATGGCATTTCCATAGCATACAAACATTGAGAGCAAATAAAATACAGAGTTCAATCCATGAATTATAGAAAATAGATTTTTGTTGGTTATATTCATATCGCTGATTACATTGCACAAAACATACTACAACTGCATAAATATCAGATGGTGACAATTGTCTATGCTACCACATTTTTCATACATGTCTACTAAAGCATTTTATCAAATAGTTCATTGCCTTGCTGCTATGGCTAAAAGCCTAAAATAGGTGCTTTCAAACAAGCTATGGATGCTTCAAATTTTTATGAAAAGAATAATAATGAAAGCAATAGCGCATAGACAAGGCTGATGGTATTTCAAAATGCCTCAAAGAAATGTGGTCTCATGGTGATGGAATTCCATGACAATCCATGTAATTTGCTTGTTATGGCATTAGTTATGGCATTCCATCCTCATGAATACTCCACATTACAAACGATTTTGAAATAGTTCACTACCTTTCTATTGTACCACATTTTTCATACATGTCTACGAAAGAATTTTATAAAACAGTTCGATACCATCATGGTATGGCTAAAACGTAAAAACCTCAAACAGGTCCTTTCGAAGAAGCTATGGATGCTTGGAAAAAATCTACCAAAGCATAATAGTAAGCAATAACATAGAAAGGCAGTGAATTGTTTGCGAAGAGTTACAAAAAATGTAGTCTCAAAGGTGATGGAATTCGGTATGACAATCCATAGCAATTTTCTTGTCATGGCATTCGTCATGGCATTCCATCACCATGAGACTACATTTCTTTGAGACATTTTTTTCAAGCAGTTCACTGCCTTGTCTATGCTACTGCATTTTTCATACATGTCTACCAAAGAATTTTATCAAACAGTTCATTGCCTTGCTACTAGGGCTAAAAGCCTAAAACAGGTGCTTTCAAACAAGCTATGGATGCTTGGAAAAAATCTATCAAAGCATAATAGTAAGCAACAAGCCATGGTCTCATGGTTTTTTTTGTGTGAAAATCAGCTCAATTTTATTCACATTTTTTTGTAGATTTTAAACACGTTTTTTTTGGCGATTTTGCAGTTTGAAATGGAAAAAAATCATTGACCAAAAAGTCAATGATTTTTTCAAAAAATTAGGGAAAAAATCGTCCAGCCTGTAGTCTTTTTAAAAATCGCGATTAATCGAGATTTTTTGCAGATTTATGCTTCTATATCACATACCTTCCTTGGCCTGGTGGTGTCTTTCCTTTTTTCTTTTCATCCTTCTCCTTTCCATCAGACACTAAGTCCTTCCACTCCCTCTCCAGAATCATGGGGGGATGCTCACACTTTTTGTTCTTCTCTAAATGTGACCTATATTGGTCCCTCACATACTTTAGATAGGTACCAGCTTTCATAAGGACCTTGGTTCAGTTGAATATTTTATCACTGAACATCACAACTAAATGGTTAATGAGCTCATCTTTTAAATCTTAATTTTGGGCATTCACCATGTACGTATGGTGGACCCGAAGAGCTCCAATGTAATATCACTTAGATGTTTATAAAAAAAATTATTTCCTACAAAATGATCATGGGATCAATAGTCTAAAAAGAGTGATCAATAAGTAAATTTCAATTGGATTATATAGAATAATAATTAAAACATTTTAAAGTACCTGGGACCTTCTCTATCATTATGGGAACGAAATCCTCGGTCACCACAAGTGTGACCAGCAATGTTCCCGTACTAGTAATACGGGAAGATCCAAGAAATGCTGCTAAAACATCACCAGTACTAGTGGCCTCTGCATCCCCAGGTACATGTCCTGACACATGTTCTGGTATGTGGTCATTGCCAGAGGGTGCATTAACGGATGTATGCATGGTATGTGTTTCCAAAATTTCAGACGACAATATAGGCACGGATGATGGGGTCAGATAATGTGATGTATGTGTAGGAAGATCAGGATGGACACTTATACCAACCCTTACTCCTTGGGAAGCACTTGCAGTACCCTGATCATGGCCAGGAGCATCATGAGGAGGCAAATAACCCTGTAAAAACAACACATTTTAGTTCATGACATAAAAGAGTACAAAATATAAAACCATGAATGAACTTATGTTATAATTAAAGACCTCATGACAACTTACTTGCAAGTTTTGTAATCTCTCTGTCAATACTTTAACCCTCTCTCTTATCTGATCTGTTTGAGGCATTTTGAACATCAACTTAGTCATTTCTTCATTGCATTTTTTCATGAGCCTCTTTATCGTATCGAAAGGGTTTGCTAAATAAGCGAGGTCATCATCACAAAATATTGGCTGCACCTCACTATGGATGCTCTCCTCTACTACTAGTGCCTTTCCCCGATCAGCCGATTGCAACAAAAATATTAAAAAAATTATCGAAATTAACCCAAAAAACTTATGAAAAAAACATAATAATAAAACATTTTGCTCGTATCTAATTTGTACAATTACAATGAGGTAAACCTGTTGGGTAGAAGTGCCTGAAGATACATCGCGATCTGTGCTCTGGGCCAGAGCCTTCTCCATATGATCAATGTCCCCCTGTGACAAAAATTAAATATAAAAAAATATTACCAAAATGAAACCAATAGACTTCTGAAAAAAATATAAGAATAAAATAGTATATTGGAGTCATTAATTGGAGGTTGGGTAAAATGGTACATAGTACATACCACCCCCATAGTAACTGTGTTTGTAACTAAGCAATTCAAATTGTTATTGATTAGCAACTCTTCCCTTGTAGTTATTGATTTTATCGCACATATGAATACATAGTTTCCCTTACACACCTCGAATATGCAATTGGGTTGCTTATTTGTTGACCCAGGTCATGTACTATTTATAAACCCTATAATATTCCCTGATGCTTTTGGCCTTTCGTCAATGTACATAGCCACTCCTTTATTTTGATCCTTATCTTTTAGTTGTATATAATTTGCTGACAGTGCATACCTACGCATACTTCGTGTATATCGAACCAGTTGCATCCAATCTTTGTAACTGTAACAGGGACCAACATACTCCATCAATTCAGTAACTTTTTCGTAACAAACCTTTATGCTGTCCATGCAAAATAGGCCCAAACCATGTAATGATGATGGTGCTATGCGATATATCCTCTCGTTGACACAGAAATCGGTGTTTATTGGAGGAAGTTCCTTGTGTACCCATTGTTTCCATAGATATTTGTACCTCAAGAGCACCTCGACGTCACCTATGCTCTCATCATCATAAGAACATGACCCCCATTTAGCAAGAAAAAATTCCATGTGTTTACAGAATTTTCTTCTAATCTTTTGACCTCTAGTTGATCTCCCTCTTTTAGACATACTACATGTCTCGCTTTCCTCTTCTCTTCCTGAATTTCCCTCGCTCGAGGAAGACATATCTGACAAATACCTATTTGGTGGTACCTGCACTCATAAGGATGTTGGATGAAGTTCTTTCATGGTGATGTGATCCCAAGGTGACACTATGATTAATCTATCATTTCATCACTAGAACTTCACAGGTTATAAGGTAATCAAGTCTTGATAGATTGCAATCTATTGTTACTACCGTCTAAATGTGTCCATCACAAATCAATTCTACTTAACGTTTTAACTCCCAAACTTTGTAACAAGTGTTAAATGTGACTATGGTCCACCAGTTACACAACCAAGGCCTCAAATGTATTCTCTAATTCTAATCAAAGGACTTTTGCTCTTCATTCAAGTAAATAAACTTGAAGGGAAACACCACCAAGTGGTTTATTGGACACCTACATGACTAAAAATAGAAGCAAATCAACATTTAATTTCCATATGTCTAAGTGGTTAATGGGAGGGAGTGTGTACTAGGCCTGGTTAAGTCATCATAAGTTTATGCTTTTGGCAATAATTTTTTTTAAGTCATATTAAATCTTCCTATGTCTAATTGCTAGGAGATTTTTGGTATGTTTTAAGGTAGGATGATTGATGAAAGAGCTGAAAGACTAGCCTTTCTCCATGGTATCGAGGTACACATAGCGGTGGTCTTCTCTTATACGGTTAGACATGATTTAAAGAACTTAGCTAGGAATTATTCATTTAACCTAAGGTTTTCTCATAATGCCATCATTGGAAAAGTATGATCAAATTCTTCTATTATGAAAAATTGGTCTATGTGCCTCTAGTAATCACTATAAATGTTTGTAAGGATAAAATGACTAATTGCATCAAGTAGGAGAGAATCAACTTTGAGTTCTTCAAAGATTATATTCCTCTATTCATAATTTTTAAGGGTTGTGTGTGGAGGTTATCACTACCAAGAAGAGAGGAGACCTTTCCTTGTATTTTTTTATAATTTTCAATATTCTTATTTATTTTACACTTACATTTACAAATACACATACATATGCATTTACTATTTTCATTTATTTCTCATATAGTTTAATAGTTTGATCGATTTCATATTATATGTGTTGAAGACTTTAGAATTTCAATTACATTAATTTATGGATATGTTGTATCTATAACACTACAAAACAATATGCTCTTTGCATTTACACTTGCATTTAGAAATACACATTTATATACATAGATATAGATTTCTTTAATGATATGTTGAATTTATTGTTCTAGGAGAGCATCCAGTAATTGCATTTACATTTACATTTAAAAATACATATACATACATACATACATACATATATGTGTGTGTGTGTGTGTGTGTATGTATATCATTTATATTGAGTTGAAACAACCCATTAGATGCGCACATGGATAAAATTCATAAAATCAGATCTCCCATACATGTTTTGTTGAAACCTAGGCTTGAACCTCTCATTTCACATGCTTTTCTTCACAAAACTATTGAGGACAATAGCTATACCTTCTTTATTTCTTATCCCATGCCCTATTCATGCATCCTACAATTACAACAGTATCCATAGGGCCTCTTACACAAGCTACAGTAATCATAAAAAAGTGTAAGAGCCACTTTATATCATGTTTGGACTACAAAACCCTGAAAAATAGGGTAACTCAGATTATGATTTATTGGTGAGCTGTATGGACAAAATCATTAGCACCATCTCATTCTTGGAGTCTTTTGAAAGATAAGTGAATCAGGTGGCAGTTAAGTATAAACTTTATAGTGTCAAGGTGAATGAGGTGATCAATTTTGATTGGCCAATTGATGAAGAGTACAAGGCCGTCCAATTGGTTGTGACACATGTGCTTTCTGGCTCGATGATTGTTTACTCCTCCTTTTTCTATAAGAAGGATTTCAAGGCCAGAAGTACAGGTTAGCAAGTTAGATATTTTTGGTCGAGTCTAGATGAAGTTGCAAAGCAAATTGTAAAGTTTGATGGTTTTAGGGAAAATGCAATTTAGGTTTTGAGTCATTCTGTAGTAGGTTTTGAATTCATGGGGATTTGATGTTTTATGACAGTACTGGCATTTGAATTGATATGATTAATTCAAACTCATGTCTCTCCATTGTACAAGCATATCTGAATTTTGAATAAAATGATCAAAGGTTGTTTCGTTCATTTCACTGTTGTGGTGTGTATGATTCTTGTTTTAGGTTTAATTCAAGGAATTAATTAAAATTCTTGAATGGTATTGTAGGTGGATATGTTCTGTATAAGCTATTTTATTTTTTTTGTCTTATCTTATACCATTTTATGAGAATGGGGGTGCCAATGTACGAGAAGATCTTTAGAAACTAGGCATGAAAATTGAAGGTTAAAGAGAATGGGGGTGCCAAACTTACAGTACTCATTGCCCCTTGGTCGTCAATTTTCCATGAGTTCCCTCAACCTCATCCTCAGTGCTGGTATTGACATTGTTTTCACTCCTCCAAACTCTTCCTCGGTGCTGATATTGACCTTGTTTTCACTCCAAACTCTTTGTCGGTGCTGGTATTGACCTTGTTTTAACTCCAAACTCTTCCTCGGCGTTGGTATTGACCTTTTTTTCACTCCAAACTCTTCCTCGGCACTGGTATTGACCTTGTTTTCACTCCTCCAAACTCTTCCTCGGTGCTAGAATTGACCTTGTTTTCACTACTCCAAACTCGTCCTCAGCACTGGCATTGACCTTGTTTTCACTACTCCAAACTCTTCCTCGGCGCTGGCATTGACCTTTCACTTCTCCAATTTGACGAGCTACAACTTGGTTTCATTAGCTTTTACAGTATGTTAATTAAGTTCAAATTTTTGGCGCCATTTAGCTAGGTTTTAATATTCTACAATATAGTTAAGTATATATTAGCTATATTTTACATAATAAATAATATAATTATTCAACTTATTATAATTAGATATTATATTCTTTAACAAAATTATTAAATGCGTATAAAATTATTATAATTAATAATTAATAATAAGTATATTTTTATATAATACAAAATATAGTTAATATAATATTTATTAATATGAGAGAGAGAAACTAAATTTTGATTGGTTGTTTCATCATGTCAACAATCCAAGGATGGCATGTGTCCTTGGGGATTTATACTCAAGGTATCATGCCATTTGATTAAAGATATGATATTTCTCCTTTAAGACCTCTTCAATGTACCCATTGCACACTTAAGGAGACAAAGATAAATATAGGGAAGAAAATATAGAGAGAGAGGGAGATAATGACAAACATACAAACAAAAAGGGAGACAAAGAGATAGAGAGGGGTAGAGAGATAAAGAGATAAGGATGAATAGATATAGATATAGGGAGGGTGATTGATATATCTCTCCCTGTCGCTCTCTATATCTCCCACTAGCTATGTCACTCCCGCCTTTTCCCCCCTCTATCTATTGAGCTATCTCTCCCTTTCCCCCCTTTCTCTCTCATTCACTCCATCTCTCCCTCCATCTCTCCTACTCTATATCTCTATCTCTATTTCTCTTTTTATCTCCCTCTTACTCCTCTCTATATACCCGAGAGTAACTAGGTGGTGGCGGGTGGGCGAGAGAGAGAGAGAGAGAGGGAAAGGGAGAGATATATATATATTGAGAGGGAGAGACTTGAGAGAGAGAGAGGGAGGGAGTGGGAGAGAGATAAAGGAAGGGAGGGTTAAGGGTAGAGGGTAGAGGGTAGAGAGTTTAAGGGTTTAGGGTTTAGGGTAGAGGGAAGAGAGATAGAGGGAGTGAGTGAGAGAGAGAGAGAGACCAAATATTTATTGATAACCATAAATCTTTGATATATGTACCTTTTATATTCAACACATATGGACTAATAGTTGAACACAAAAAATCTATTTGTTGTTATAAAAACAACGCATAATGATTTAAAATACAACTTATACTGAACAAAAATGGACCAATAGTTGAACACTATTTTTTTTTGAAAATCCTTCACATTTAATGGGAAAATACATGTTATTTATTGTGCTCACCTTTTATGTTTGTGATAGGACAAACTATTAATATAAAATTATCCAATGCTTGTACATTGCTACCCCAATTGTTGTATAGATAAGAACAATATTTTTTCACTATGATAACAACACTTGTTTCAATGAGTGTCTTAGTTGATTAAATGACCATTTTATTTTTTAAATGATATACTTATAGTGGAGAGTTGTGATATTTTATTTGAAACAAAAAAAAAACTTATTTCACTTCTTCATGAAATGTGTCACTTCTTTATGAGTTATGAGAGAGGGGAAGGGGAGAGATAGAGAGAGGAAAGGTTGTCACTGACTCTTGGCTCACCCAAACAATTGATCAGTGCACTAAGATGTGCATATTCAATCAAAAGTTAAAATTCATAAAACTCAGACTAAAAGAGTGGAATATCCAAGTCTTTAGAAACCTTTTCAAACAAAGGATCTCCTTGAAAGTAGAATGGATAAGATCCAAAAGGACCTCTCAAATGGATTTTCTTACATCCTAATAGAAGAAGAGAGGAATCTCATAATTAAATTGGGTGGTGTCTATAGTTTTAAATAAATCTATTGGAGACAAAAATCAAGGATTAAATGATTTAAATAAGGTGTAAAACAAGTTTTTTTCATTTAAAATGAAAAATTAGAAGGAAAAGAAACATACTATGAAGGTTGAAGATGGAAAGAGGGAAAGAGGGAGGGAGTGGGAGAGAGATATGGGGTAGAGGGTTA